>KV018647.1:544387-556651 GCA_001598015.1 Dorcoceras hygrometricum
CGACTTTTCAAGTTGTAGATGTCTGTTTTTGTCGGTGTTGGACTTGTTTGGTAGCTTTTGGTATAGAGGATATTTATATAAGTGTTGAGTTACACTTAGAGCATTCCAGACCTGATATTTCTTATCCTCAAACTCGAAACCCTCGATTTTAGCTACTGTTCACCGTCACTTTCTATCGCGATTTCCCGTTGATTCCGACCTCCGTTGTTCGAGTTCTTGGTAGCGTTGGAAACCTCTTGAGAAGACCTTTCTTTTCCTACCAATCTTGGAGGCTGTGTTGAGCTGTAGCGAGAACGCGAAATGGCTGAGTTGAGCAGTAAGTTGCGCCGTGCGTTTCCATCCTTTGGGTGCGCTATCTTTTGTTGGTTTGAGCTAAGATATTAGGTATCTTTGGCAGATTTAAGCTTCTAGGAATTTTGAAGGGTATTCGTCGAGGAAGCTTCAAAGGCAGTAAGCTTGAGTTCTTTGCTGGCCGTTGCTTGTGAATCCGGTTTAAGGTAGTTTGATCTATTAAGGTACGATTGAGCAGCCCTTAGCAGCTGGAGCATGAACATGTCTATTTTTCGATGTTGTGATTTGCTGTTATGTGGCTTATGTGAATTTAGATGATGGAATTGATTGAGTTATGTGTTGCTTCACGTATTATGCATTGTATGCATTTAGCAAGGATATTGAATGGCATTCATGCATACATATTGAGCCTGATGTACAGATTTGACTTGATAACCTGATTGGGTGCCACGTTGTGACTGGCCGACTCTTGAGTCGTGCCCGAAAAGTCCAACGCTATCATCGGAGCGGTGACTACCGGATACGAGTGTCTACCGCCGAGCTGTGATGGGCTGACGGGCCCCGATGATCACGGACCGATGATTTCCCGGTTGATAGACCGTGGTATAGAGGCGACTTGATATGATTGACGGTTGATACACTGGCCTTGCTGACTGATTTCCTTTGATAGCCTCATGCATTCATAGCATCGATGTATGTTGCATGTTTATCTGCTTTGATAGCTCTTCGTACTGAGGCTTGACCTCGTACTTGTTTTTCCTGCTTTTGTCTTGTTTGGGTCTGTGTTACCCATTTGCAGGAGCTTTAGGTAACCAAGCTTGGCCGAGTGGAAGTTCAGCTGGTTGATCCCCGCGGCACTGAGTCCCAGTTTATTTATGACATGTATTGAACCGGGGGATGCCCCGTGTTATCATGTATTTGGGGATTTGTCCTTTGAATTGGATTATGTGGTTAATTGTTGCTCGAGTTTGAGTTAACTCATATTTTAAGTATTGATATTTTGAATGTATAATTTGAAGTTCAGGCCCATTGTATTTCGAAAAATTTTTAAGCCCTGATTTTAAGTTTCCGTGATTATGCGCTTATTATGTGTTAGTTGTTATTAATTAGCACGGGGCCTGACAACTATCATCTGTCTAACAGCTCTACCTCTACCTCTCCTAGGCAACATCTTGGAGGCACACAAAGGTAAGCATAAACAAAGCAGGTAAACATGTAGGTCAAACACATGCAGGAGGACAGACACAATGCCTAGACTCGAGTATGATAAAAAACAAACAAGCTTATCCCAAATTAAGCTCTGATACAAAAATTTCAGCCCCGATTCTCTTAACACAGAGAAAGCACGCAAAACACGGAAGCTTAAAGGTGGCTAAAATTTTTCTTTTCGGCCTGACCTTAAAATACATCATTAAACATAGGCGTATACTCAAAATACGATTTAAAATCAAAAGCCACAGTATCAGACGCCTACTAAAAAAATATATATGCAACCCAATCAAGTCAGATACACAAAAACTACACAGGGCATACACTGGCAATGACTCGATATAGCATATATATATATTTACGTAACTGGGAACTCAAGCCTGGGACTGCACCAACTGCCACACATCACCAGCTGATAACCTGAAAAAGGTCTGCAATGGCCAACACACGGCCAAAGTAGCCACAAAGGAAAACAAACGAGGTCAAACCTGAGGATGAAGAGCAAATTATCAACAGCTATAAAATAAAGCATGAATCATGTGTCGTGCAATGCATGAAGGGCACCAAGGTAGGCATCGGGGCTCAAGGAGCAGCTCAACAGCTGGGAATACAACATATGCAGAAATGAACCAACAGTTGGAGAAACAAATGCTCTCAAAAACAACTCGACGGTCGGAGATACAAGGCTCGCAGAACAACTCCACGGCCGGAGGTACAAAACAGCAGACACGACTCGATAGCTAAACCTCTGGAGATACACAACGGTAGTGGCGACAGAGCAAGTGAGGGCGTGGTAACTATCCACTCGACTCAACACAATGTACCAGAAGCAAAGGCAAGCCTACTCAACCTTCCGATGCCAAAGCTTATGGGAGCATCGGAACTACCCAATTGACCCATAGCGAAAAAACAATAGGAACAGCAGGGAGAAGAGGAGCACTGTAGTTAGCCGATCGACCTCAAGAGGAGTACGGTAGTTAGCCGATCGACCTGAAGCAACTAACAGCAAGCTTATTGGTACTAACAACTCAACAACAGCAAACGTCCAGCAAAATACAATACAATAGGAGCTCAACAACGACATACGACCAACAAAGGAGGGGAATCAAAATGTGCATTTGTGTATGCATATGCTAAAAGAATTAAAAACAGCATGCAGCATACTACAGAACAACATAGATAACAATAAAGCATGTACCAAAAAGCCCAGCTCCCACGCATGCGTAAAATCAGAACATATCAGGCTAACTCATGCGATATAAAGCTAGCAACACAACTTATAGCCACATGCACAACAACACAAACAGCGCGGCTACCAGCACACGTGTAAACTAGCTAAACAGCTCATGAAGTATACAGAACGCAAGAAAAACAGCTCGGCAATATAGCACTAGCGTACCAGGTTACAGCATATCTACAAACAGGCTAGGCCTCACAGCCCACAACCCCTATGTTTCACATGCTTAACTTAAAGCTGTAACTACCAGCTCCGAATTCGTACCTTACGCAGATCTTGGAAACTACCTCAACGCAGCTCACGACTGATAGCAGAACACACCTCCTGCTCCGCTTGGACAACTTCTCAAGGACTGAAACTCACAGCAACCACCAGGGAGCTCTAATATGCCGAGATACCTAAAATAATCAGCTCTGCTAAAGCTTCTACAGCTCATGGCCAAAGGCCTCATAGCCTAGAACAACTGCGGCTAACAACAGATGTCAGGCCCGGTGCGTTAAATCATAGATTAATTACTCAATTAATCATAATTACACGGAAGCATTTAAATTTTGGGCTAAAAATTTTTGTTTTGGGCCTGAACAGAAATCATCTTTTAAAAATACATTCATAGTCAAAATAGGATTTTAACTCAAAATTCCAAAAACCTCAATAGCAACAAATACATGTAAATACAAATCAAGATCCCCATATACATAATCACGCAGGGCATTGTTGGGAAGCCGCGGCGGATCCGGATCACGCCTTGCTGGCAACTCGTGCCTGGCTCCGACCAGTTTCTCGAGGAAACCGGCACTTCACGGTAGATTGTGGTAGACAACATCAATCAGGTCCACGACCGGAGACGGGATTCCTTCGTCAGCCTGCACTAGAAGGCCTGACGAGATCGGCGTGGACGGATTCTCCTCGTCAAGATTGGCCGGAACAAATTCCGGCAGCACGTGGCGGCGGCGACGCACAAGGGCGGCGGCGGCGGCTTTTTGGAGGAGGGAAGGGGCGGCGGCCAAGAGCTAGGTTTAGGGTTTAGTTGTGTAGTGATTATTAAGTTAATGAGTCTATGTCTACATTATGTAGACTTGGTGATGGGTTTGGATCCGGCCCAACGGGCCCCGGTCCAACAGATGAACATTCGGTTCATCCCCATCACCGAGACTTCATCGTAACTCCGATCACCGATCAGATCGGACCGATCGACTCAGTTTCCAAAACTGAATACTATGATCTGAAAAACCATTTTTCAGAACCCCAATGCAAAATGACTGTTTTGCCCTTCAACAGCGGGAAATCCCGATTTGACCCCTGTTGACTTTTAGGAAGTCGCACTCCCCCAAAATCCTCTTCTCATGCTCAACTCATTGAGCTGAGTATCCGTACGGAAATCTCGAATCTAGTACTTGTGTGACCCTCAATGGTTCAGGGATACAGCTAGCCGTGGGCCCACAACCATTACGGCTCCGAAATCACAATTCCGGACTTGCCCATCGGATCATGGTAAAAGCGTCTAGCAACATCGCCCCATGATCCCCTAGGTATCAGTGATAGTGCCTGCAAGAACCAGTTGGTCGTGGTTAGCGTACAGTACGGTCCTTTCAATCCATATATTCCGATCAAATCAACGACCATTGGTAAATCGAGAGTCGCTATAGATCCGATAGCTATGCATACATCTTGGAGATCGAATAGTGATATCGCGAGTGTAACTAGGTAAACACATTTACCTAAAACACTTCTAGTACTCTGGCCAGAGATTTATACACTATTATCCCCTCAGATAGCATAGGATATCCACGCATGTCTGCGAGCGGTGAATCCTCGACAACGATGCATCGACTCCTACATGCATCGGGGTCTCACCCAATCCCGACGCCTTATGACCCCAATAGAGTCGACAAACGGGTCAAAGTGAGACGCCTATCATGTAGAGTCTCAATGACGTTTCTAGTCGTGAGGACTAATTAGTACAACCAAGACCTCGGACTTATCCACTCGACAAATGGTAACCACTTGGAAAGTCCGAACGAGGGTAGTTCGATAGATCACCAGGTCACTATCTATCTGCATGCTCAAAACATCACAATGTTCCCTACCAATGAAACATGGTACTTCGCATCACAGATACTAGTCTCTAGCTCGGGCGGCCTTATCCTCATTTTGACGGCCCAATCGACTAGGAACATGTTCAGAATACACAGTGACTATTAGATGTGTTTCATGATAGCGGTCATACCCACTATCACATCTAACATACACTTTAGTGTATTCTAGGTCTTTACTCAACGCAATTATTAATCATCATACAACACAATGAAAGTAAAGAATGCCATATAAGTAAATGCGAATATCATATATAAAGATTGTCATATACAAGAGTCTATAAACCCACACGCCACAAGTTGGCTAGTTGGGCATCTACTCTAACAGGCATCCCCTGGTTCCATACATAGTATAAAAAACTGGGACTCAAAACGGGGATCTGCCAGCTGATGCTCCACTCTGTCTGGTTGGATTACCTGAAGATCCTGCAAAGCCAACATAGACCAATGCAGCCCCAAAAACATGGAAATAAAACAAGGTCAAACCTCAGTACGAAGAACATCTAAAAAGCCACAAAAATATCAGTCATTAAATATTTCAAACGTGCAATGCATGAGGGCTACCAAGAATCATCGGTAAGCAAGGCACTACGAATCAGCTGTGCAGAATCATCATCCTGTGTATTCAGGTACGTCAGATCAGCCGCCAATCACATTGTAGTGGTATTCAGGCACGACAACTCAACCGGCGACCACATAAATATCAGCGTTCGACCTTCCAGGCACGTGGACTCAGCAGGCCGATCACAACGCACAAAGGAAATCAGTTCACGAGTGGATCAGGCTCAATATGTATGCGTTAATGCACAACAGAATCATGCTTATTTCAATGCATAAAACTCACACACACACAAAATATTTCCAAGCTGATATAAAATCTGCTAAATCTAGCTCAATTCGTACCTGAAATCTCAGTACGACTACTAACTCTGTAGATCTCACAGGAATACACGGCACCAACAGCTTACTCAAACCTGCTGCTCTACCATCTCACCAGAAATTCAATGGAATATTCCTACAAGCTCAAATCTGCCAAGACATCTAATAATCAGTGCACATCAAAGCTCATCCAGCTTATAGTCTAAAGCTTCGTAGCCTAAATCAGCTACCTCAAATCTACAGAGCACTATCCAGATCTAAATCGAAGCTTAAACCGGTAAGGAATCACTTACTCAAAGCTGCTAAAGAACGGAAGAACTATCGGCCGGAAATTCTCAACAGTTCTCGAACACTACAACCACTTCGCGCTCCTTCAACACGTCGAATCAAGTCTCCAAACTGGTATCAATCGAAAGATCTTAAGGAGACTAGCTCAGCGCCACCAATCTTGCTCCAAACGGTGGCGTAAATCGACGGAAATCGGCGGAAAATGGGTTCGAATGAACAGTAAGGGTTTGAGAAGCTCTCGGGAAGAAGAAAAGAAATATCTCGTAGAAAAATGGCTAAGTGTTGGTCGATACAGATATAATTCTTCCAATCAACGCTATAGTGAAAGTAAATTACTCAAGTCAAAGATGATACCAGCACTCAGATCTTAGCGCAAACTCAGATCTGAATTCTCTACACTATAGTAGCACGTGACCACCAAAAGACGTCGCGTAAGAGTCCCGCTCAAAACCAACAGATCACACGCACACATAGACCCGCTCGCAGACATCCAGATCTTGCTTTCATCAAACGACATCGCACCAGATTCCAGTTCTCATCAATTCTGATGCTCGCTAAACGACGTCACATCACTCATACCAACCAACGCAAAATCTGGTCTACGCCAAACGACATCGCATCACTTATACTCAAACTCGCACATACCCGGGTAATCCAAAACAACATCGTTCCGCTTCCCTCTCAAGGAAACTCGCTCAAACACACGAGGACAGATCTGGACACCTAGATATTATTCAAATCTGAAAATAACGAACCGGTCTACTCAAACCGTGAACCAAACCGATTCTCCCATCGCCTCTAATCACTCGCACGAGGTTTTTACCAAATCTGAACTCCAGCGTTACACACCCAATACACTTCCAAATCAAATCCAAAGCTCATATACTCAAATCTGCCCACGTCCAAAGCTGATCTCACAAACATCTTGACCAATAATCCTAGGCTAAATACCCGATAATTCACAAGGCATATTTCTCCGATTAAATACTCATTCCAACCTAATCTGCTCAAACATCTTACGAGATTAAATCGGGCAAATTCCTCAAATATATTCGTAACACGCCACTATTAAATCTGTTAAGAATACAGTCTTCACATCCTCCCCACCTTAAGAGATTTCGTCCTCGAAATCAGAAGGCAACTACGAATTAAAATTGAAGGATTACCCAAACTGAAATATAACAATTCAACATTCCTGAATGCTAACAACAATCACTCTCTTGGAGCAACAAAACAACTCAAAACACACAAACAACAAGCTAGAAGATTACCTGGAATACTAATGCCAACGCTCAAACAGATGAGGCCACTCTTGTCTCATCTTTTCTTCAACTTTCCATGTAGCTTCTTCTCTCTTGCTCCATTGGACCATCCCCAACTGAATAGTCTTATTTCTCAGCTGCTTCTCCTTCCTATCCAGAATATGCACTGGATATTCGACATAGCTCAGGGTCTGATCCAGCTCTAATTCATCAGTCCTTAGCACATGGGACGGATCTGGCTCATATTTCCTCAACATTGACACATGAAACACATCATGTATCGCTGCTAACTCAGCAGGCAATTGTTATCTGTATGCAAAAGATCCAATCCTCTCAACAATCTCAAAGGGACCAACGAATCTAGGAGTCAAATTACCCTTAAATCTGAATCTCATCACGCTCTTGAAAGGAGAAACCTTAAGAAATGTTAGAGTAGATGCCCAACTAGCCAACTTGTGGCGTGTGGGTTTATAGACTCTTGTATGAAACAGTCTTTATATATTATATTCGCATTTATTTATATGGCGTTCTTTACTTTCATTATGTGTGTAATGATTAACAATTGCGTTGAGTAAAGACCTAGAATGCACTAAAGCGTATGTTAGATGTGATAGTGGGTATGACGGCTATCATGAAACACATCTAATAGTCGCTGTGTGTTCTGAACATGTTCCTAGTCTATTGGGCCGTCAAAATGAGGATAAGGCCGACCGAGTTCGAGACTAGTATCTGCGATGCGAAGTACCATGTTTCATGGGTAGGGAACATTGTGATGTTCTGAGCATGCAGATAGATAGTGACCTAGTGATCTATCGAACTACCCTCGTTCGGACTTTCCAAGTGGTTACCATTTGTCGAGTGGATAAGTCCAAGGTCTTGGTTGTACTGATTAGTCCTCACGACTCGATACGTCATTGAGACTCTACATGATAGGCGTCTCACTTTGACCCATTTGCCGACTCATTTGGGGTCATAAGGCGTCGGGATTGGGTGATACCCCGATGCATGTAGGAGTCGATGCTTCGTTGTCGAGGATTCACCGCTCGCAGACATGTGTGGATATCCTATGCTATCTGAGGGGATAATAGTGTATAAATCTCTGCCAGAGTACTAGAAGTGTTTTAGGTAAATGTGTTTACCTAGTTACACTCGCGATGTCACTATTCGATCTCCAATATGTATGCATAGCTATCGGATCTATAGCGACTCTCGATTTACCAATGGCCGTTGATTTGATCGAGATATATGGATTGAAAGGACCGTACTGTACGCTAACAACGACCAACTGGTTCTTGCAGGCACTATCAGTGATACCTAGGGGATCATGGGGTGATGTTGCTAGACGCTTTACCATGATCCGTTGGGCAGGTCCGGAATTGTGATTCCGGAGCCACAATGGTTGTGGGCCCACGGCTAGCTGTATCCCTGAACCATTGAGGGTCACAAAAGTACTGGATTCGAGATTCCCGCACGGAAACTCAACTCAATGTGTTGAGCACGAGAAGAGGATTTCGGGAAGTGCGACTTCCTAAAAGTCAACAGGGGTCAAACCGGGGTTTCCCGCTGTTGAGGGGCAAAACGGTCATTTTGCACTGGGGTTCTGAAAAACGGTTTTTCAGATCATAGCGTTCAGTTTTGGAAACTGAATCGATCGGTCCGATCTGATCGGCGGTCGGATTTACGATGAAGTCTCGGTGGTGGAGATGAACTGAATGTTCATCGTTGGACCCGGGCCCGTTGGGCCGGTCCAAGTCCAACACTTAAGCTTATTTAATTAAGCCTAAACCTAGACTTGAAACACACAACAACTTAACCCTAAACCTAGAGATTAGCGCCGCCCCCTCCTCTCTTCAATAGCCGCCGCCGCCGCCGCCGCTGCTTCGCCGGAAATATTTTCCGGCCAATTCGACGAGGAGAATCCGTTCGTGCTGATCTCGTCAGTCCTTCTAGTCTGTGAATGGTTTATAGCATGATTTTAATGTAATGAACGTTTCCCGGCGCCAAATTTTAAACTTCCGCTGCGCCGCCGGGAGACGGGATCCGGATCCGCCACCACTATCCGAACAGTGGTATCAGAGCTAAGGCTCGGATCCTTCAATACAATTGTTGCCTGAATTGTATCTAATCTCTATTTTTCAGATTGAGATCAAACAAAAAAATTTGGCTGGAACCGCCGCGGCGCCGCCGCGCATGGCGGTGCCACACCACGCGCGGTGCATGTGCGGTTGTCGCACATGGCTGGCCACTGTCCAGCGCAATTGTTACGCTACTGTGCGCTGCTGGCCGGACGATGATCACGCATGGTTGCGCGAACTGGAGACGCACGGTGGCTGCTGTATTGGCGCAATTTGTTGCGCGGTCGCTCGGCCGTGCTTCGCGCATCACGCGGCCAAGCGCGCGGCCTTGTGCCGCGCGCGATATGTGGCGACCGCGGCCGCCGCCGTGCGGCCGCCATCCGGCAATTTTCTGACAGCGATGTGATGGCTAATTTTGCTTCTAGGTTTAGTTCAGGCCTGTCCCGGGCAGCCCATGAAGTTTTTGGGCCGATATTCGATATCGGGCCCAATTTGGTCGATTTTGAATTTTTGGGCCCAAAATTGTTATTAGCCCAATATGATGCAATTAAAATTGCAAAATACGATTTTGATTGTAAAATATTATTTTGTACTTAAATATGATTTTGTTGATTAAAATTTGATTTTATCGACAAAATACGATTTTATTATAAAATGCGATTTTATGATTAAAATATGATTTTGCGGTAAATAATTTGATTATTTAATTTATGCATATTAATTAGATTGATTGCATGATTGGGATGATCGAGAGCCATGCCCAATGTGTTAGGTGTATGCGATAGGTTTTTATGATTTCGGTTTGTAAACATTGTTGATTATCATTATTTAAAGTGGGTCTGTTTGTGGCCCGTTCCCACCCCTTAAAATGTATCCCTTATGTGTCATGGAAATTTAATGTAAATTACTAGATTGAGTGGGAGGACTTTTGAAGATGGTGGGCCCGATGACGATCAAAGATATTGAAGACCGAAGATCTGTAAAACCGGAAGCAAATGTAATAGGATCGCATTGCATACTGCATTTCACCTAGGATTGGACCCAGGTCCATGACTGGCAACCACGGACCGCATAGCTCTCGCGATCGATCATCCCAATGTTTATATATGTGATATATAGTTAGTTGAATCCGCATGTTTTAAATATGATTTAAAATATATTGCATGAGACCAAAGTTTTCAAAAATAAAATCCCTCGCATTAAATATGATTTAAAGCTTATATCAAGATAAAAGCTTATTCGCCAAACTAAGGGAATTTAAATTTGTTTAAATCTCCCTACCTTCCATCAACAAGGGGTGTACGCCGATGCTACCCGTATACATGGCCCGGCTCATATTATTGAGGGGGTCATGTATGCCGGAAAGCTGTCCACGCCATTGACAATTGTTGTGAGTCGGTTGGAACTCCCTTTAACGTTGGCTCATATTATTGGGGACGTTAAGGGGACCGTCCTTCATGACTCAACATTGATGGGTCATCTTGACATGTGATAGTAAACGGCGTTATATTATTGGGCCCTTACTGGACGTGAGGTGAATACATGGAGGTTGCACCGGTTGCAATCGGAAACTACCTTTTGGGGATCAGGGATGGCTGATATTATTCGGGTCCATGATCGCTTGATTGGGCTCCGTGTACCCACTAAAGAAACTTGCTTTCTCGATTTCATTAGAGGGTAATCGTTAAAATAGTGGGAGGGTAATTCATAAAACTTAACGACCTTGTTTTATGTCTTAGAGATTATTTTATATATAGTTAGTGATGATTGTCTGTTTTCTTTCAGTATTACTGCTTATACAATGTCTTCGTTCAAAAACCCACTCGCTGCTATACTGGATAGCAACAAGTTCACCGGTCTGAACTACCAAGACTAGCTCCGCAACCTCAACCTTGTGTTGGCTTCGGAGAAACTTCTTTATACGATAGAGAAGTGCCCTCCGAAGGAATCCCCTGCCGATATCAGCCCTGAGGAGCTGGTTACGCTTAAACAATGGTGGGACGACGAGGTTAAAGCTCGATGCTATGTGATTGCGTCGATGTCCAATGAAATGCAACGGCGCTTTGAGAAGACGAAGTATGCTGCTGACATACTTTTTCATCTCAAAGAACTGTATGGGGAGAACTCTCGACATGAGAGGTTCACGGCTGTCAAGGAGCTTATGACGAGCCGCATGCGCGATGGGACTTCGGTCCGCGAGCATGGGGTTCGTATGATTGGGCTCGTTGAAAAGCTTTCGGACCTTGATATCGCACTTCTACACGAGCTGTCGGTGGATGTACTTCTCCTCTCACTACCCGCTGCATTTGACCCCTTTGTGGTCAACTTCAACATGAACAAGCTGGCAGCCACCCTTGAAGAGGTGGTTAACATGCTTGTAGTGTTTGAAGGAACCATAAAGAAGGACAAACCTGTCCTCCTTATGGGCTCTTCTACGAAGAAGGGGCCCAGACGCAAGGGAAAGAAGCGTTCTGCCCCTGCAAAGGAGGAAAAGCCCACCAAGAAGCCAAAGGCAAAGGCTTCCAAGCCGAACAAGTCTGAGGACGTTTGCCACCACTGCCACAAGCCTGGGCATTGGAGGAGGAACTGCAAGGAGTACCTCGAGCAGTTGCGAACTGCGAAAGGTATGTTCTATATTGAAATAAATATGTCTCTTAGTTCGAATTCTTGGGTACTTGATACCGGATGTGGATCTCACATCTGCAATGATTTGCAGGTGATGACAAGAAGCCGACGTCTTAGAGAGGGTGAGACCCACTTGAGGCTTGGCAATGGAGCAAGAGTTGCTGCAGTAGCTATAGGAGATGTTTATTTATTTCCGTCTTCTGATTTTAAGTTGTATTGAGAAACGTTTTATTTGTTCCCGAATTAATAAAGAACAATATTTCTGTTTCTATGCTTGATAGTGATGGATATTATTGTATGTTTGC
>KV018647.1:557267-569467 GCA_001598015.1 Dorcoceras hygrometricum
TGAAGCAATGCAGTCTGAGTTTGACTCAATGCATGCGAACCAAGTTTGGACTCTTGTTAGCCCTCCCGAAGGAATTGTTCCTATTGGGTGCAAATGGGTGTACAAGAGGAAACTTGGGCCTGATGGTAAGGTAATGACCTACAAGGTACGACTAGTCGTGAAAGGTTACACTCAAAGGCAAGGTGTTGACTATGATGAAACCTTCTCGCCAGTCGCAATGTTCAAGTCAATTAGAATTTTGTTAGCCATAGCCGCATGGTAAGACTATGAGATATGGCAAATGGATGTGAAAACTGCGTCCTTAATGGAAACATTAAGGAAGAGATCTATATGACGCAGCCTGAGGGTTTCACATCTGTTGGAAGCGAGCATAAGGTATGCAAGCTTCAGAGATCGATCTACGGTCTCAAACGAGCATCACGAAGTTGGAACCTGAGATTCGATGAAACAATTAAGGAATTTGGTTTCATCAAGAATCCCTAGGAGCCATGTGTCTATAAAAAGGTAGTTAAAAGCGCTGTGACGTTCCTCGTACTTTATGTTGATGACATTCTACTCATTGGGAATGATGTAGGAATGTTGCAGTCAACTAAATTATGGTTGTCTAGCAGATTTTCGATGAAGGACATGGGTGAAGCATCCTATATTCTAGGAATACAGATCTATCGGGATAGATCTAAACGGATGCTCGGACTCACCCAAGCTACCTACATCGATACCATACTTAAGAGGTTCTCTATTGAAGAGTCCAAGAGAGGACACCTACCTATGTGCCACGGGGTCACTCTATCCAAGTCTATGTGTCCAAAGACTGATGAGGAGATAGAGAGTATGGCACGTGTACCATATGCCTCGGCAATAGGTAGTATTATGTATGGCATGATCTCGACTAGACCGGATATCGCATATGCTCTGAGTGTCACGAGCCTCTACCAGGCCAACCCCGGCCAATTGCATTGGAAGGCTGTGAAGGATATTCTTAAGTACTTACGAAGGACTAAGAATATGTTCATGGTCTATGGGGGTGGTGAACTAAAACTGGAAGGCTACACTGATTCTAGCTTCCAGTGTGACGTGGATGATTCGAAATCAACCTCTGGATTTGTATCATGCTCAATGGTGGTGCTGTCTCTTGGAAGAGTTCCAAGCAAGACACCATCGCGGATTCAACCACTGAGGCTGAGTACATTGCAGCATCAGCTGCTGCTAAGGAGGCCAAAGGCAAGGGTGAGCGTGCTCAAGGCCTATTGGATTTGATCCATACTGATGTGTGCGGGCCTTTTAGTATTGGTACTAATTACGATCACACATACTTCATCACCTTTACCGACGATCACTCTAGGTATGGGTACTTGTACTTAATGAAGCACAAGTCTGAATCCTTTGAAATGTTCAAAGAATTCAAGGCTGAAGTAGAAAATCAACTAGGCAAATGTATTAAAGCACTTCGATCTGATCGAGGTGGTGAATACTTAACTGCTGAATTTCAAGACTATCTGAAAGAGAATGGGATTCTCGCACAGTGGACCCCTCCGGGCACACCACAGCTCAATGGTGTAGCGGAGCGTCGTAATCGGATCTTGTTGGACATGGTTCGATCTATGATGAGCTTCACTGAGCTTCCTATCTTGTTTTGGGGCTATGCGCTCGAAACGGAGGTAATGTTGTTGAACAATGTCCACACCAAGGCAGTGGATAAGACTCCATATGAGATATGGATGGGCAAACCACCCAAGTACTCATACATGAGGATTTGGGGATGTCCTGCTTACGTGAAGCAGACAGTGGGAGATAAGTTGGATACGAGATCCATCATATGTTACTTCATTGGTTATCCAAAGAATTCCATTCGATACTACTTCTACTATCCAAGTGAAACAAAAGTGTTTGTTTCTAGAAATGCCACCTTTATGGAAAGGGAATTTCTACTTGATAGAAAGGGAAGAACAGTAGAACTCGAAGAGGTTCGAGAACCAACTGAAGTACCAGGTGAATCTCCTACACCTCCAGAGCCAGTACCAGAAATGGTCGCACCTAGGAGATCCGAAAGGGTTCCTAGGGCTCCTGAGAGATATGGTTTTCTCCTTGAAGTATGATCAAAGTGATCGTACTTAAGAGGTTCTCTATGGAAGATTCCAAGAGAGGACACCTACCTATGTGCCACGGGGTCACTCTATCCAAGTCTATGTGTCCAAATACTGATGAGGAGATAGAGAGTATGGCACGTGTACCATATGCCTCGGCTATAGGTAGCATTATGTTTGGCATGATCTCGACTAGACCGGATGTCGCGTATGCTCTGAGTGTCACGAGCCGCTATCAGGCCAACCCCGGTCAATTGCATTGGAAGGCCGTGAAGGATATTCTTAAGTACTTGCGAAGGACTAAGAATATGTTCATGGTCTATGGGGGTGGTGAACTAAAACTGGAAGGCTACACTGATTCTAGCTTCCAGTGTGACGTGGATGATTCGAAATCAACCTCTGGATTTGTATCATGCTCAATGGTGGTGCTGTCTCTTGGAAGAGTTCCAAGCAAGACACCATCGCGGATTCAACCACTGAGGCTGAGTACATTGCAGCATCAGCTGCTGCTAAGGAGGCCGTTTGGATAAGGAATTTCATCCAAGAGTTGGGCGTAATTCCTAATGGAGTTGGTCCAGTCCCGGTGTACTGCGACAACACGGGTGCCGTTGCGCAAGCAAAGGAGCCTAGGTCTCACCAAAGATCCAAACACATACTGAGGAAATACCACATAATCCGGGATATTGTGGCTAGAGGTGACATAGCAGTTGAGAGAGTCGCCTCTGCGGACAACGTTGCTGATCCACTTACGAAGCCCTTGCCAGGACCCTTGTTTCAAAAAACATCCC
Source organism: Dorcoceras hygrometricum (assembly GCA_001598015.1). NCBI lineage: Eukaryota > Viridiplantae > Streptophyta > Magnoliopsida > Lamiales > Gesneriaceae > Dorcoceras > Dorcoceras hygrometricum. Next base: position 560,140 of record KV018647.1, read on the forward strand.
GAAACAATTGGACTGCGTCTGATGAGTAGTTGGCTTTAGGGCAAGTGGGAGATTGTTAGAGTAGATGCCCAACTAGCCAACTTGTGGCGTGTGGGTTTATAGACTCTTGTATGAAACAGTCTTTATATATGATATTCGCATTTATTTATATGGCGTTCTTTACTTTCATTATGTGTGTAATGATTAACAATAGCGTTGAGTAAAGACCTAGAATGCACTAAAGCGTATGTTAGATGTGATAATGGGTATGACGGCTATCATGAAACACATCTAATAGTCGCTGTGTGTTCTGAACATGTTCCTAGTCGATTGGGCCGTCAAAATGAGGATAAGGCCGCCCGAGTTCGAGACTAGTATCTGCGATGCGAAGTACCATGTTTCATTTGTAGGGAACATTGTGATGTTCTGAGCATGCAGATAGATAGTGACCCGGTGATCTATCGAACTACCCTCCTTCGGACTTTCCAACTGGTTACCATTTGTCGAGTGGATAAGGCCGAGGTCTTGGTTGTACTGATTAGTCCTCACGACTCGAAACGGCATTGAGACTCTACATGATAGGCGTCGGATTCACCGCTCGCAGACATGCGTGGATATCCTATGTTATCTAAGGAGATAATAGTGTATAAATATTCTGGCCAGAGTACTAGAAGTGTTTTTGGTAAATGGGTTTACCTAGTTACACTCGTGATGTCACTATTCGATCTCCAAGATGTATGCATAGCTATCGGATCTATAGCGACTCTCGATTTACCAATGGTCGTTGATCTGATCGGGATATATGGATTGAAAGGACCGTAATGTACGCTAACCACGACCAACTGGTTCTTGCAGGCACTATCAGTGATACCTAGGGGATCATGGGGCGATGTTGCTAGACGCTTTACCATGATCCGTTGGGCAGGTCCGAAATTGTGATTCCGGAGCCACAATGGTTGTGGGCCCATGGCTAGCTGTATCCCTGAACCATTGAGGGTCACAAGTACTGGATTCGAGATTCCAGCACGGATACTCAGCTCAATGTGTTGAGCACGAGAAGAGGATTTCTATAAGTGCGACTTCCTAAAAGTCAACAGTGGTCAAACCGGGGTTTCCCGCTGTTGAGGGGCAAAACGGTCATTTTGCACTGGGGTTCTGAAAAACGGTTTTTCATATCATAGCGTTCAGTTTTGGAAACTGAATCGATCTGTCCAATCTGATCGGGGTCGGAGTTACGATGAAGTCTCGGTGGTGGAGATGAACTGAATGTTCATCGTTGGACCCGGTCCCGTTGGGCCGGTCCAAGTCCAACACTTAAGCTTATTTAATTAAGCCTAAACCTAGACTTGAAACAAAACAAGCAAACCCTAAACCTAGTAGTGTGCCGCCCCCTCTCTTCTCCAAAAGCCGCCGCCGCCGCCCGTCTTCGCCGGAAAATCGTTTCCGGCCAATTCGACAAGGAGAATCCGTTCGTGCTGATCTTGTCAGTCCTTATAGTGCAGGCTGACGAAGGAGTCTCATTTCTGGTCGTGGATCGGATTGGTGATATCTACCGCAATCTACCGAGAAGAGCCGACGTTATTGTAACTACGGTTGGAGCCAGGCACAAGTGCCAGCAAGGTAGTGGTTTTGAACCCTCTATGAATGACGATAATTGTTATTGAATTTTTCGTATTGATCGTCTCCCGGCTGTTTATTTTCTGTTCTTCCGCTGCCTTGCCGGGGGGCGGATCCGGATCCCCAACAAAAAATACTCGATCGCCAACCTGAAATTCCAAAGGTCTGCGTCTCTTATTAGCATAGCTAGTTTGACGATCTTGTGCAACTTTCATTCTACCGAGACAACTCGACCTGATCTTTCATATGCTGCACAAATTCCGGAGTAGACAGCTGTGTCTCACCAACTTCTTCCCAACAAATTGGTGATCTACATTTACGACCATACAAAGCTTCGACTGGGGCCATCTCGATAGTCACTTGGTAGCTATTATTATACAAAAATTTGACCAAGGACAAGGAATCCTGCCAGCTACCACTGAAATCCAGCACTATTGCTCGTAGCATATTCTCCAAAATCAGAATGGTCCTCTCCGATTGGCCATCTGTCTGATGGTGATAAGCTGTACTCATAGCCAATATCGAACCCATAGCTGCTTGCAAACTCTTCCTAAATCAGGAAGTAAATCTTGGGTCTCTATCAGACACTATCGAAACTGGCACTCCATGCATTCTAACCACATAGTCAACGTACAGTCTATCCATCTTTTTCATAGAACACCTCACACCGTAGGGAATGAAATGGGCAGACTTCGAAAGTCTATCAATCACCACCCAAATCACATCACATCCCCTGTTCGATCGAGGTAAATGAGTCACAAAATCCATGGCCAAGTGCTCCCAATTCCATTGAGACACTTCTAAACTCTGTAGCAATCCACCAGGTCTCCTTCTCTCGGCCTTGAACTGCTGACAATTCAGACATCGGGCTACAAATCTGGAGATATCATTCCTCATAACTTCCCACCAGTAGTGAGACTTCAAGGCATGATACATCTTCTTCTTGCCCGGATGCACACTGTAACGACTACAATGGGCCTCATTCAAGATGGTTTCCTTCAGATCAATCAAATTGGGAATAACCAATCTTCCGCCAAATCTTAGACATCCATCAGAATCAACAACAAAATATTCCGACTGTCAATTCTGGACCTTAAACTCATCAATATCCGAGTCAGTCCTCTGCTCCGTTCTAATGTCTGCAATCACCTGTGGTTCAATCTGAAGAGAAGAAACCACGAAGTACCGATCCTCTGGCTGAAAACGCCATACAAAATTCCCCAAATGCTCATGGACTTTGGATATACTCAATGACGTCAACATCGCAGGTTGGGCTTTCCTACTCAAAGAATATACTGTTCATCCGCCCACACTGATACTGAATCTCACAGTCAAAATCCTTGAGCAACTCCATCCAACGACGTTGCCTCATATTCAGATCTGACTGGGTGAAGATATAGTTCAAACTCTTGTGGTCTGTGTACACCACAAACTGCTCACCATACAAGTAATGATGCCAAATCTTCAACGCAAAAACAATGTAGGCCAACTCTAGATCATGAACGGGATATCTCGTCTCATGTGGCTTCAACTGTCGAGATGCATAAGATATCGCTCGCCCGTTCTACATCAATACACAACCCAAACCATTCATGAAAGTGTAGGAACAAACAACAAAACCTCCAGAACCAGAAGGTAAAGCCAACACATGAGCAGTAGTAAACTTCTCCTTAATCAATTGGAAACTCGCCTCGCATTCATCTATCCACAGAAATCTTATATCCTTCTGGGTCAACTGCATCATCGCCTTGGATATTGAAGAAAAACCCTCAATGAAACGTCTGTAATAGCCAACCAAACCCAAGAAACTACGGATCTCCGAAACATTCCTAGGTCGTCCACAAGTATAACTGCCTCGACCTTACTAGGATCCACCGAAATACCTTCTGCAGATATGACATGACCCAAAAATATAACTTTATCCAGCCATAATTCACACTTTCTGAACTTTGCTTAGAGCTGTGAGTCTCTCAGTTTCTGCAATACCAATATCAAATGTTCCTTATGCTCTCTGAAATTCCTCGAATACACCAAAATTTCATCTATGAAGACAATCACAAAACGATCGATGTACTCACTAAAGATGTGATTCATCAAATCCATGAAGACAGCAGGAACATTCGTCAATCCAAAAGGCATCACCAGAAACTCATAATGCCCGTATCTAGTCCGGAAAGCCGTCTTCACCACATCAGCATCTCTAATCCGCAACTGATGATAACCAGATTGCAGATCGATCTTAGAGTACACTGCCGATCCCTGCAGCTGATCAAACTAGTCATCAATCCTCGGCAAAGGATACTTGTTCTTGATCGTTTCTTTATTCAACTGCCGAAAGTCCACACACATCCTCATATATCCATATTTCTTATTCACAAAGAAAATCGGAGCTCCCCAAGGCGACATACTCGGCCTAATAAATACCTTCTCCAAATGATCACGCAACTGATCCTTAAGTTCTTTCAACTCAGCTGGTGCCAACCGGTATGAGGCTCTCGAAATCGGGGCTGTCCCTGTCACCAGCTCTATGTTGAAGTCAATCTCTCGTCTCGGAGGAAATCCAAGAATCTCATCCGAAAACACATCATGGAACTCTAGAGAAATCGGAACATCAGTCAACTCTATCCACGATTCTCGGGAAACATCAAGGGCATAAATCATAAACACCCAGAGTTCTCTAGCTACAACATACTGAACAACTCCATGGCCGACACTAGTGGAATCTTCGATCGCGAATCAGCATCGTAGAAATCCCACTTGTCTCCAAATTTAGGTCTAAACCTCAGTACACCATGGAAACAGTCAACAGTCGCTCTATAACTGGACAGAACGTCCATACCCAATATACAATCAAAATCTCTAGTCTCCAAAGAAATCAGGTTAGTCACCAACAAATTCTCAGCAAATCTAATCACACAATCTAAAACCACTTCACGGGACATCAGCCACACACCAACAGGAGTAGATACAGACACAACATCACACAATGGGTAACACTCAACCCACACTCATGTACAAACAAATCAGATATGAAGGAGTGTGATGCTCTTGTATGAAACAAAACTCGTGCAGGTAAATCAAAGATAGCACAAGTACCTGCAATAACTCCTCCAGGCATATCGTCAGCTTGCTCTCTCGTCAGTGCATTCACCTGTGCATGCTGCGGTCCCGGAAATGGAGGTCTAGAAGATCCTCCTAACCTAGACGGTTCTCATGGTTGGAATCCTGATCGTTGGGGCAGAGCAATAGCTTGTGGTCTCTGCGAAGAACCACCAGCTCAACCTTGTTGTGACTGATTCGAAGGTTGTCCTCCCGACAAAGGAGAAACTCTAGCGAAATGTCCAGGCTGCCCACACCTATGACAATGACCTTGAACTCCATGTCACTGCGAATTCATATGACGATCTCCGCACGGACCACACGACACACCTACGGAGCCACTACCACCAGAGATAATAGAACCAGAAGAACTCGAATTCGATCGTCTCTTAAACTGCTTCCCTCGAGGCTTAAACCTCTGGAGATTTGTCTACTACGAAGTCTGAGGAGGTTGAAACGATGGCATTGCTTCGGGAACAGGTTGAAAAGTGCATCCAGTTGTCGTCTGAACCTGATTCTGTGCTTACAATAGACTCTCCTCAATGTCCACCTCCCTATCCAATGCCTCGGCATAAGTCGCACGAGAACCAGCTAACACCATACGGAACAAATCAGGCCTCAAACCACTCAAAAACTTGTTCCTCTTTGTCATATCCTGGTTATCAACATGGGGAAAATACGACAGAAGCGAAGAAAACTGTCTAGCATACTCAGCTACACTCAAGTTCCCTTGCTTCAGATTATCGAACTCCATCTCAAGGTTATTGTAGTATGACTCAGGGGTATACTCCTGTCGAAAAGCTGCACAGAAGCTCTCCCAAGAAATCAAAGTACCACTCTCTCTCACGACTCGGGAAGTACCTTTCCACCAACGTTGAGCATTATCCCTCAACTGCAAAACGGCCAACTTCAGTCTCCTCTCTTGAGAGTACTCCACCATGTCAAACAATTCCTCCATATGTTCCAACCAGCCTTCAGCCATAAAACCACTCTCGACGCCAGTGAAAGTAGGCGGATTCATCCTCTGGAACCTAGCCAAAACTAGCTCTATCTCTCCAATCTGTCTAGTCACATCTTCCACCTCAACCTCTGCCTGTCTACCTCGATGAATCAAAGGCACACTCTGCTGCTCAACATCCTCATCGCTGCCCGGGGCTCTAGACTTCCCAACTACCTGCCTATCTGTTCTAGTCCTACCTCTCCTTGGTGGAATCTACCAAAACTCAGAGGTAAGAACAACCAGCAGATAAATCACAGAGGCAGATAATCAAAATCACAGTTCAATCACCAAGAAAAACTCAAACCCTGTGCCTAGAATAGAGTGTGATGGAAAAGAAATCGAGCTTATCCCAGTTTAAGCTCTGATACCAAAAATGTCAGGCCCGATGCGCTAAATCACAGATTAATTACACAAGTAATTATAATTACACGAAAGCATTTAAAATATGGGCTAATAATTTTCGTTTTGGGCCTGAATAGAAATCATCTCTTCAAAATACATTCATAGTCAAAATAGGATTTTAACTAAAAAATCCAACAACCTCGTTAGCAAAAAATACAGGTAAATACAAATCAAGATCCCCAAATACATAATCACGCAGGGCATCCCATGGTTCCATACATAGTATAAATAACTGGGACTCAAAACGGGCATCTACCAGCTGACGCTCCACTCTGTCCGGCTGGATTACGTGAAGATCCTGCAAAGTCCAACAAAGACCAACGCAGCCCAAAAACCAAGGAATAAAACGAGGTCAAACCTTAGTACGAAAAGCATCTAAAAAGTAATAACTATATCAATCATGCGCAAAAAATACAGGTAAATACAAATCAAGATCCCCAAATACATAATCACGCAGGGCATCCCATGGTTCCATACATAGTATAAATAACTGGGACTCAAAACGGGCATCTACCAGCTGACGCTCCACTCTGTCCGGCTGGATTACGTGAAGATCCTGCAAAGTCCAACAAAGACCAACGCAGCCCAAAAACCAAGGAATAAAACGAGGTCAAACCTTAGTACGAAAAGCATCTAAAAAGTAATAACTATATCAATCATGCAATATTTCAAACGTGCAATGCATGAGGGCTACCAAGAATCGTAGGTAAGCAACGCACAACGACTCAGCTGTGCAGAATCATCATCCTGTGATATTCAGGTACGACAGATCAGCCTCCCATCACGGTGTAGTGGTATTCAGGCACGACACTCAGCCGGCTACCACATAAATATCAGCGTTGGACCTTCAGGCACGACGGCTCAGCCAGCCGATCACAACGCACAAAAGAAATCAGTTCATGAGAGGACCAGGCTAAATATGTATGCGTGAATTCACAGCAGAATCATGCTTATTTCAATGCATAAAACTCAAACGCACACAAACAGATAAGAGCACATAATCAGCCTCATAAACAACCAGTCAATACCAGTGCACATATCACAGAAATTTAACACGAAAGAAATATTCCCAAGCTGTTATCAAAGCTGCTAATCTAGCTCAATTCGTACTCAGACGACTACTACCTCCACAGATCTCACAAGAATACACCGCACCAGCAGCTTACTCAAATTTGCTGCTCTACCAGCTCACTAGAAATTCAACGGAATATTTCTACAAGCCCAAATCTGCCAAGACATCTAATAATCAGCTCACATCAAAGATCATCCAACTTATAGTCTAAAGCTTCGTAGCCTAAATCAGTTACCTCAAATCTACATAGCACTATCCAGCTCTAAATCGAAGCTTAAATCGGTAAAGAATCACTTACTCAAAGCTGCTAAAGAACGGAAGAACTATCGGCCGGAAATTCTCAACAGTGCTCGAACACTGCAACAACTTCGTGCTCTTTCAACACGTCGACTCAAGTCTCCAAACTGGTATCAATCGAAAGATATTAAGGAGACGAGCTCATCACCACCAATCTTGCTCCAAACGGCGGCGTAAATCGATGCCAATCGACGGAAAAAGGGTTCGAATGAATAGTAAGGGTTTGAGAAGCTCTCGGGAAGAAAATATCGGGTCGAAAATTGGCTAAGTGTTGGTCGATACCGATATAAATCTTCCAGTCAACGCTATAGTGAAAGTCAATTACTCAAGTCAAAGCTGATACCAGCACTCAGATCTTAGCGCTACATCAGATCTTAGCGCTAACTCAGATTTGACTTCTCTACACTATAGTAGCGCGCGAACACCAAACGACGTCGCGTAAGAGTCCCGCTCAAAACCAATAGATCACACGCACACATAGACCCGCACGTAGACATCTAGATCTGGCTTTATTCAACGACGTCGCACCAGGTTCCAGTTCTCATCAATTATGATGCTCTCTAAACGACGCCGCATCACTAATACTCAACCAAATCCAAATCTGGTCTACGCCAAAATACATCACATCACTTATACTCAAACCCGTGCATACCCGGGTAATCCAAAACAACATCGTTTCGCTTCCCTCTCAAGGCAAATCGCTCAAACACACGAGGGACATATCTTGAAACCTAGATCTTACTCAAATCTAAAAATAACGAACCGGTCTACTCAAACCGTGAAAAAAATCGATTCTCCCAGCGCCTCTAATTCACTCGCGCGAGGTATTTACCAAATCTGAACTCCAGAGATACAAACCCGATACACTTTCACATCAAATCCAAAGCTCATATACTCAAATCTGCCCACATCCAAAGCTGATCTCACAAACAGCTTTGACCAATATTCCTAGGCTGAATACGCAATAATTCACAAGGCATATTTCCCCTATTAAATCCTCATTCCAACCTAATCTGCTCAAACATCTTACGAGATTAAATCGGGCAAATTCCTCTAATCTATTCGTAACACGCCACTAATTAAATCTGTTTAGAATACAGTCCTCACAACATAGCACTTGTTAGAGTAGATGCCCAACTAGCCAACTTGTGGCGTGTGGGTTTATAGACTCTTGTATAAAACAATCTTTATATATATGATATTCGCATTCTTTTTATCTGGCGTTCTTTACTTTCATTATGTGTGTAATGATTTACAATTGCGTTGAGTAAAAAGACCTAGAATGCACTTAAGCGTATGTTAGATGTGATAGTGGGTATGACGGCTATCATGGAACACATCTAATAGTCACTGTGTTGCCCAACTAGCCAACTTGTGGCGTGTGGGTTTATAGACTCTTGTATAAAACAATCTTTATATATATGATATTCGCATTCTTTTTATCTGGCGTTCTTTACTTTCATTATGTGTGTAATGATTTACAATTGCGTTGAGTAAAAAGACCTAGAATGCACTTAAGCGTATGTTAGATGTGATAGTGGGTATGACGGCTATCATGGAACACATCTAATAGTCACTGTGTATTCTGAACATGTTCCTAGTCGATTGGGCCGTCAAAATGAGGATAAGGCCGCCCGAGTTCGAGACTAGTATCTACGATGCGAAGTACCATGTTTCATTGGTAGGGAGCATTGTGATGTTCTGAGCATGCAGATAGATAGTGACCTGGTGATCTATCGAACTACCCTCCTTCGGACTTTCCAAGTGGTTACCATTTGTCGAGTGGATAAGTCCGAGGTCTTGGTTGTACTGATTAGTCCTCACGACTCGAAACGGCATTGAGACTCTACATGATAGGCGTC
>KV018647.1:577207-602319 GCA_001598015.1 Dorcoceras hygrometricum
TAGTCGATTGGGCCGTCAAAATGAGGATAAGGCCGCCCGAGTTCGAGACTAGTATCTGCGATGCGAAGTACCATGTTTCATTGGTAGGGAAAATTGTGATGTTCTGAGCATGCAGATAGATAGTGACCTGGTGATCTATCGAACTACCCTCCTTCGGACTTTTCAAGTGGTTACCATTTGTCGAGTGCATAAGTCCGAGGTCTTGGTTGTACTGATTAGTCCTCACGACTCGAAACGTCATTGAGACTCTACATGATAGGCGTCTCACTTTGACCCGTTTACCGACTCACTTGTGGTCATAAGGCGTCGGGATTGGGTGAGACCCCGATGCATGTAGGAGTCGATGCATCGTTGTCGAGGATTCACCGCTCGCAGACATGCGTGGATATCCTATGCTATCTGAGGGGATAATAGTGTATAAATCTCTGGCCAGAGTACTAGAAGTGTTTTAGGTAATGTGTTTACCTAGTTACACTCGCGATGTCACTATTCGATCTCCAAGATGTATGCATAGCTATCGGATCTATAGCGACTCTCGATTTACCAATGGTCGTTGATCTGATCGGGATATATGGATTGAAAGAACCGTACTGTACGCTAACCATGATCAACTGGTTCTTGCAGGCACTATCAGTGATACCTAGGGGATCATGGGGCGATGTTGCTAGACGCTTTACCATGGTCCGATGGGCAAGTCCGGAATTGTGATTCCAGAGCCTCAATGGTTGTGGGCCCACGGCTAGCTGTATCCCAGAACCATTGAGGGTCACACAAGTACTAGATTCGAGATTCGCGCACGGATACTCAGCTCAATGTGTTGAGCACGAGAAGACTGGGGTTCTGAAAAATGGTTTTTCAGATCAAATATTAAGTTTTGGAAACTGAGTCTATCGGTCCGATCTGATCGGCGATCGGAGCTACGATGAAGTCGCAGCGATGGATATCGTCATTTGGACCCGGGCCCGTTGGGCCGGTCCAAGTCCATCATTAAGTCTATTTAATTATACTTAATAACTTCATTGTATACATGACATTACACAACCTAACCCTAAGCACAAAGGAGCCGCCGCCCCTCCTCTCTCAAACGCCGCCGCCGCTGTGCGCCGCCGCCGCCGCCCGTCTTCGTCGGAAAATCGTTTCCGGCCAATTCGACGAGGAGAATCCATTCGTGCTGATCTCGTCAGTCCTTTTAGTACAGGCTGACGAAGGACTCTCGTTTCTGGTCGTGGACCGGATTGGCGATATCTACCGCAATCTACCGAGAAGAGCCGACGTTATTGTAACTACGGTTGGAGCCAGGCACAAGTGCCAGCAAGGTAGTGGTTTTGAACACCCTATGTATGTCGATAATTGTTATTGGATTTTTCGTATTGATCGTCTCTCGGCTTATGTTTTCTGTTCTTCCGCTGCCTCGCCGGGGGGCGGATACGGATCCCCAACAGCACTACCCAGCTCAAAGTTAAACACTAGGAACATAAAACAATGCTAGCAGAACATAGTTACCTGAATCGAGCTCAACACCGTCGGAAACCACGAATCACAGCTCACGCCATTTCTCTGTGATTCTCCGTCCGTCTTTACCCCGACTCCAAACTGGTACCATAACGTCGGCCTTGAGTTGGGGTTTCTAACCGCTATACCCCCGCTCCAAGCTGACCGGCCAAACTCCGACAATCTGGAAAATACTAGACAGGTGAACAGTAGCCAGGGTTTGGGGGACATATCTCTCGGTAGCGTCTAAAAGAAGATAAGGAGCGGGTGGTCTAAAAATGACTAAGTATTTGCCAACGAGAGGATATTTATACTCATTGCTAACAGATCACGGCTACAGTGACAACAGATCACGGCGGCCCTCAACACTTTACCTAGCCCAGCGTACAGATCATCATGCACATACATTCCATCTCACGTATCCAACAGCTTACACTCCACAGAACACTCTCCAACATATTACAGCTACAGCGATACCAGATCAGCTCAGACATCCTCACTTCAACCAGCCCAGGCAAAGCAGTTCGGCTTGCGCAGAAATTCAGCTCGGGCATCTCAAGATAGCTTACGCATCAACAGATCATGCTTGTGATAGCTCACAGCTCACATCTTATGCATTCAACATCTCTAGCGTACAACTCGGCTCTCGTGTACACAGGTTTAACCCCAACATCTAAGAATAGCTAGGCCAACTCCTCCCTGATCTGGCCAACGAAAACAGCTCACAACTGCTACAGTAGTAACAGATCACAGTCCAGACTAGTTTACGCACTTGGTCAGCTCACGCGAGACCAACAGCTCTCGTGGAACCTGCTCTTCGCTATCAGCTTCTGTCTAAGAGGAATAAACCAAATAGCACATCATACATTCCCAAATCTGACTACTCAGCCAAAAAGGCTGCCTAACTTTCAAAGCTAAACCCAACTTATGGTTTTCTAGTCAACCGATAACAGCTCAGAGCTGCTACATCGCTAGCTCACATCCAGACATAACAGATTGTAGTAGCATCACTTCCTACTATTTACACTACTCAGCTCGGAGGAAACTCAGAGCAGCATGCATCCTACCTATGCTCTAAACATCTTATAACCCCCAAAGCTATTCACTAAGCTCTCAAAACACAATGCGTAATCCTGTAATGGTTTGCGATCCCAGAAAAGCTCACGCCTGCTGTTCCCTTCTACATAGTACTCCTAAGCTGCTAACAGCTCATGGACTCAGCATAGTCCTTGCTTAACAGCTTGCGCCTAATCTGGTGCACAGTGAACATTTTACGCTTAATCTGAAACCCGAAACAGCTTGCACCAACAACTTAGTGCAAAATGTGATAATTCTCTAAGCTAAATAACTTCGGCTGATTAACACTTAATCTAAACCCTATTAAGCTACTAATTACCTTGGTTAATCACAGCCCTCACATATAAGTTTAGTTACCAGCTTTGAGGATCTCGGTGCGCTTCTGTTCTCTCGAATAACAAAGATATGTGTGGACTGAACTTGATCGAACAGTGAACATATATATAAACTGAAAGCAGTAGTAGTAAAAACTGAATGCAGTAAAGTAAAGAGAGTCGAGAGTTTATTTATGGAAGTTTGGATCTTAAACTCCTACGTCATTCCTTTTTCCTTGTTCAGGAAGGATTCCACTAGAAGATTTTATTATAGCAGATCCTGCTCTAACCCGATATGATAGTCCGCAAACTGTAAGAACTCATAGCACTATATGACAGAAAACTGACGCATGATCTGTTATGCAAATACAGTGGTTTCTTCTAAGTTGTTTTATCTTACACATGCTCTATACACTTTTTTTATGATTTACAATGAAAACTCGAAACTACAGAGTGGTTACAACTCAGAAAGATGAATATGAAGCTTTTGAGAGCAACATTGTAATGAAGAAGATGATGAACCGTAAAACTTTGTGCGCGATGTAGTTTGTGAAGCGTAACAATGATAGCAAGAGTATTGTTCACAGTATTTGGTTGATTCAATTTTCTATCATTCATTGCTCTACATATATAGATCTTTATAAGCATCGATATTTGAATGATTTTCTCTACTGGCTAGTTGATCTTCTTTCCATTTTAAGGACTTGCCTTTCTTCATACCAGAATCATAGGAATGATACCGTTAGGTCCAGAAATAGCATCTGGTAATATAGCCAGTGATTAAGCTCTTCATTGATCTGAATTGATCTGATAGATTCATGTCTAATGTCAGGCCTCGTGCACAAACACAAAGTTTAACCACGCAAACAATAACGGAAGCATTTAAAATAGTGGCTAAAATTTTTCGCTTTTGGCCTGACTGAAAGATAACATAATTTAAAAAACTGCAATACTCAAAATATCCCAGTTTACAAAATACGCAAGGCTAAAAGCCACAGTACAACAGTACAGCATGCATCAAGCACCAATCACCAACAGTACAACTGAATACAATAAAGCACAGGGCATCCCCCGGCTAACAGTATTGATAAATATACGCTATACCCTAATTGGGACACTCTAACCACCTCCTAGGCCACCTCCAACTGGATCAACTCCACGACCAGCTTAGTAACCTGGGAAACCTGAACAGTACACACAGACAACAAACACCAGCCCCAGAGGGACAGGTGGTCAAACCCCAGTACGGAGAGCAACTGAACAACAACATAAGACAGCCACAGATAATATGCAATGCTATGCATGAGAGCAAGGCAACAACCGAAAGCAGGGAGCCAAAGGAATCTCAAAAACAGATCAATGAAATCAACAGATCAACTGAGAAATGGTGGCCACGGGATGTGTGAGTATATGGGAGCTACCCACTCGTCTCAGCAAACGGTACCAGATGCAGAACATAGCTCAACCTGCTGTTGCTCAACTCATGAGGTCTGAGAGCTATCCACTCCACTCATAGTGGCTAACAGATCCAAGCAGGGAGGTGAGGGTGACGGGAGTTACCCTCGGCCTCCAAAAAAGGCATCCTGGTACACACATATCAAATACAACAAGGCACGGCTAACAAGATCTGAGCTCAACATGGTACATGAGTGAATGCAGATGAAACAGATAACAAGTATCAACACAAAGCATACACTGCACCACGGAACAACAATCAATTACACATATCCATGCGAAATCCAACGCTGTAAAACAAGCTCACATCCGTACCTCAGCTCTGCTCTATAATTACAACAACGAAGTCCCGAGCAACACAGATTCGAGAACCTGCTAAGCAATAACGCACAAAATGTCAGGGGCAGTAGAACAGAAACTACGAATTTGGAGCTACGAGCTCACCAAAATCTGTCCTACCCTTATAACACAACAGAAGGCTCTAAACGAAGCACAAGGTAGGATCTTAACGCTTACCCAACAAGCTACCTGAACGGCAGAAATAATCCGGTCCTTATGCTAACAGACTACGGAAGGGAGATGTCTCGCAATCTCTCCAAGATTCACGCAAGCTTCCAATATTTGTACCAAACGAAGAATCTTAGCAAGAGGAGTCCAGCGCTACCACTCTTACTTCAATCGGAGCTGTCTACCGTCGGCAATCGGAGAATATAAGGTTCGATGAACAGTAGCTAGGGTATCGTGACAGGATTAGCTGTCGGGAAATATTACTAAGTGTCGAAGCTGAATGATAAAGAACGAAGGCAAAGTCCTCTGTTTAAAGGTCAAATCGGCTCAAAACTGTTGTACAGTACCCACCGACACTTAAAGTCTCAAAACTGATTTCCCTCTCGGATCTGAATCTTACATCAGATGTGACTCTACGACAAAACAGATCCTAACTAATCCAAACAATGTCGCACAGTCTACTGTCGCATCTGAACACGTCACCCGCTACTCAAATCTAAAATGCTAAACACATCGCATCGCAAAACTCAGATCCTATCGAAATCTGAAGACCAACGCTACTCAAATCTGAATCTCACCCGCTAAACCAAAACGTCGTCGTTCCAACTAATTCAAACGACGTATTTTAGCTACTCGTCAAAGAAAACACGCTATCTCACCTCTGGACGCCTGCGATACCAGATTTCCATCACCCCAACTGAGCGTGATCACCAAAACTCACATCTGATCAGTTCCCGTGGAAATTCTCCAACTCTCAAGATCTCTTTCAAGGACCTATACGGACCCGATAACTAAGCCAAGCATACCAACTCACAGCTGGATCATCCTAGATCTGTTTCAGCTAAATCATGTCTATACCAAACCTGATTAATTAACTCAATTAATCTAATCAACTTTCGCGTCTCACATCTCTGCCCTACTAAAACAGGATTTCGTCCTCGAAATAAAACAACAACTCTAGATCAAGAGTTCAAGGTAACTTGGAAAACAAACCTAAGAAAATATCTAACGGGAAAGACAAGAAACAAACTAGCTACTGGAATCTGATACCACTCTTACTCAAACAGATGCGGCCACTCACGCTGCATCTTCTCTTCCAGTTCCCACGTAACTTCCTCTCTACCATGTTTGCTCCACTAAACCATCACCAAAGAAATGGTCTTTTTCCTCGGCTTTTTCTCTTTTCTATCCAAGATCTGCAAGGGATATTCCACGTAACTCAAAGTCCGATCTAGCTCCACCTCGTCATTTCTCAACACATGCGACGGATCTGGCCCATACTTCCTCAACATAGACACATGAAAAACATCATGTAAGGAAGACAGATCTGGCGGCAACAACAGCCGATAAGCCAAAGGACCAATTCTCTCAGCAATCTCATATGGTCCAACATAACGAGGAGCCAACTTTCCCTTGAGACCAAATCTCATAACACTGCGAGAAGGAGAAACTTTCAGGAAAACCAAATCACCAACCTGAAATTGTCTACGCCTCTTATTCGCATAACTGGCTTGGCGATCCTGGGCAACTTTCATTCACTGGTGAATCAGATCCACTTGATCTCTCATCTGCTGCACAAATTCTGGATAATACAGCTGCTTCTCCCCCACTTCTTCCCAACAGATAGGCGATCTGCACTTCCTGCCATACAAAGCTTCAAAAGGCGCCATACCAATCGTGACCTGATAGCTGTTATTATAAGAAATTCAACCAAAGACAACGAGTATTGCCAGCTACCACTAAAATTCATCACAACAGCTCTCAACATATCCTCTAAAATCTGGATAGTTCTCTCAGATTGTCCATCTGTCTGGGGATGATACGCTGTACTCATCGTCAATCTGATACCCAAAGCTGTTTGCAAATTCTTCCAAAACATGTAAGTAAACCTCGGATCACGATCTGAAATGATAGAAACTGGCACACCATGCAATCTCACAACAAAATCTATGTACATCTTCGCCATTTTCTTCAAAGAATAGGTCATACTGTAAAGAATGAAGTGCGCATAATTCGACAACCTATCAATAACAACCCACACAGCATCACAACCTCTACTGGAACGAGGCAAATGGGTCACAAAATCCATAGCTATGTGCTCCCAATTCCATTGGGGCACCTCTAAGCTTCGCAACAAACCACCAGGTCTCATCCTTTCAGCATTGAATTGCTGACAATTCAGACAACGATCTACAAAATCAGCAACATCACTCTTCTAACCTGCCCACCAGTAACGCTGCTTCAAGGCATGATACATCGTCCTTGCACCAGGATGGACACTATATCTACTACAGTGCGCTTCTCTCAAGATCTCCTCCTTCAAGTCAATCAGATTCGGCACTACTAATCTGCCACGAAATCTCAAACAACCATCAGACGAGATAGTATAATCCTCTAACTGTCCCGCTCTAACCTTCAACTTCAACTCATGGATAGATGGATCGGTTCTCTGAGCTGCTCTAACATTCGCAACAATCTGTGGCTCAACTTGAAAAGAATACACCCCAACATAATCCTCACCTGGGTAAATCGCCAACTAGTAGTTCTTAGATGCTCATGGACCTTCGAAATCTGCAACGAATCCAGCATCGCCACTTGAGCCTTTCTGCTCAATGCATCAGCAACTACATTCCCTTTCCCAGGCTGATATTGGATCTCACAATCAAAATCATTAAGCAGCTCCATCCACCTATGCTGTGTCATGTTCAAATCTGACTGAGAAAATGATACTGAAGACTCTGTGGTCTAAGTACACCACAAAACTGCTCTCCGTACAGATAGTGGCGCCAAATATTCAAGGCAAAGCTACAGCTTCCAATTCCAAATCCAACTAGTAGTTCTTAGATGCTCATGGACCTTCGAAATCTGCAACGAATCCAGCATCGCCACTTGAGCCTTTCTGCTCAATGCATCAGCAACTACATTCCCTTTCCCAGGCTGATATTGGATCTCACAATCAAAATCATTAAGCAGCTCCATCCACCTATGCTGTGTCATGTTCAAATCTGACTGAGAAAATAGATACTGAAGACTCTTGTGGTCTAAGTACACCACAAAATGCTCTCCGTACAGATAGTGGCGCCAAATATTCAAGGCAAAGACTACAGCTTCCAATTCCAAATCATGAACTGGGTAACGAGTTCCATGCGGTTTCAACTGACGAGAAGCATACGCAATGACTCTACCATTCTGCATCAACACACGACCCAATCCAATCAACGAAGCATCCGAACAAACGACAAAACCACCTGAACCAGACGGTAAAGCTAACACAGACATAGAAGTTAGCTTCTATTTGAGCAACAGAAAGTTGTTCTCACACTTCTCAGTCCAAACAAACCTCTTCTCTTTCTGAGTCAATTGCGTCATACGCTTAGCTATATTAGAGAATCCCTCTATAAAGCGACGATATATCCAGCCAAACACAAAAACTACGAATCTCAGCAAAATTTTTGGGACTCTCCCAGTTAACGACTGCCTCAACTTTACTGGGATCCATAGAGATACCTACAGCTGAAACAACATGACCCAGAAATACAATTCTGTCTAACCAAAACTCGCACTTAGAAAACTTAGCATACAGCTGCGAGTCTCGAAGAGTTTGGAGAACTAGTCTCAAATTCTCTTTGTGCTGCATCGGAGTCTTAAAATACACCAAGATATCATCGATAAACACAATCACAAACTGATCGATAAACTCTATAAATACTCGATTCATCAGGTCCATGAAAACTGCAGGGTCATTAGTCAAACCAAAATGCATAAATAAAAACTCATAATGATCGTACCTCGTACGAAAAGCAGTTTTTGCAACATCTTGCTCTCTGCAGTCCCTCCTCAATATCCATAGCCTTGTCCACCGCATCCGCATAACTCGCCGGTGAACCCACCCGCCAACACCAAGAATACAACTCTTCATTCAGTCCTTCCAAAAACTTGTTTCTTTTCGCCCTCTCTCGGCCAGAAACATGTGGAACATACGCAAGAAGAGAAGAAAACCTCCGGGCATACTCTCCCATGGAACAAGTTCCTTGCACCAGGTTATCAAACTCACGCTCCCTGGCGTTAACATAGGACTCAGGGACATACTCCTCTCGAAAGGCAGTACAGAAACTGTTCCAATAAATCCCCACGCCAGTCTCCTCTAGCGCACGAGAAGAACCTCTCCACCAACGCTCGGCACCTCTCCTCAACTGAAACGTATCCAAACTCAGCTTATGCTCGTTGTCGTAGCTAACACGGTCAAACAACCCGGTAATGTGCTGCAACCAGGACTCCGCATCGGAACTAGGCTCATCCCCGTTAAACGTTTGAGGATTCATCCACTGAAACCTCGCCATTACCAGTTCCATGTCGTCCACACGCGCTGCCAGCTCATCTACCTCAAACTCAACCTATCTATCATGACCACGACGAGGAACACTACGCTGCACTTCCTCGTTCTGACCTTCGGACTCTTCCTGAAACTTCCCTCTACCTCTACCCCTACGTCTAGGCGGCATCTACGAAGGCACTAAGAGGGTAAGATCACACGGCAACAATTATATCACATAGCAAATAAGCCACAGAGTCATGCACATGCAACAAGCAACACTGTTCCTGGACTCAAGTGTGATCAAAAGAAATCGAGCTTATACAAACTTAAGCTCTGATACAAAAAATGTCAGGCCTCGTGCAAAACACAGAGTTTAACCACGCAAACAATAGCGGAATCATTTAAAATAGTGGCTAAAATTTTTGCTTTTGGCCTGACTGAAAGATAACATAATTTAAAATACTGCAATACTCAAAATATCCCAGTTTACAAAATACGCAAGGCTAAAAGCCACAGTACAACAGTACATCATGCATCAAGCACCAATCAGCAACACTACGACTGAATACAATAAAGCACAGGGCATCCCCTAGCTAACAGTATTGATACATATATGCTATACGCTAACTGGGACACTATAACCACCTCCTGGGCCACCTCCAGCTGGATCAACTCCAAGACCAGCTGAGTAACCTGGGAAACCTGAACAAAACGCACAGAAAACAAACACCAGCCCCAGAGGTAAATGGGGTCAAACCCCAGTACGGAGAGCAACTGAAAAACAGCATAAGACAGCCACGGAAATATGCAATGCTATGCATGGGAGCAAGGATACAACCGAAAGCATGGAGCCAAAGGAATCTCAAGAACATATCAATGACATCATTAGATCAACTGAGCAATGGTGGCCATGGGGTGTGTGAGTATATGCGAGCTACCCACTCGTCTCAGCACACGGTACCAGATGCAAAACATAGCTCAACCTACTGTTGCTCAACTCATGAGGTGTGGGAGATGTCCACTCGACTCAGAGTGACTAACATATCCCAGCAGGGAGGTGAGGGTGACGGGAGTTACCCCCTCGGCCTCCAAAACAGGCATCCCGGTACACACATATCAAATACAACAAGGCACGGCTAACAAGATCTGAGCTCAACATGATACATGAGTGAATGCAGATGCAACAGATAACAAGAATCAACACAAAGCATACACTGCACCACGGAACAACAATCAATTACACATATCCATGCCAAATCCAACGCTGTAAAACAAGCTCACATCCGTACCTCAGCTCTGAGATAAAATTACAACAACGAAGTCCCGAGCAACAAAGGTCCTAGAACCTGCTGAGCAATAACGCACAAAATCTCAGGGGCTGTAGCATAGAAACTACGAATTGGGAGCTACGAGCTCAACAAAATCTGTCCTACCATTTTAACACAACAGAAGCCTCTAAACAAAGCACAAGGTAGGATCTTAACGCATACCCAACAAGCTACCTGAACGGCAGAAGTAATCCGGAGCTTATGCTAACAGACTACAGAAGGGAGATGTCTCGCAATCTCTCCAAGCTTCACGCAAGCTCCCCAGACTACAGATAAGTTTCGGTGAACAGTAGATGGGGTATCACGACAGGATTCGCTATCGGGAAATATTAATAAGTGTCGAACCTGAATAACAAAGAACGAAGGAAAAGTCCTCTATTTAAAGGTAAAATCTTCTCAAAACTGATGAACAGTACCCACCGACACTTAAAGGCTCAAAACTGATTTCCCACTCAGATCTGAATATTACATCAGATATGACTTTACGACAAAACAGATCCTAACTTATCCAAACAATGTCGCACATTCTACTGTCGCATCTGGACACGTCACCCGCTACTCAAATCTGAAATGCTAAATACATCGCATCACAACACTCAGATCCTATCAAAATCTGAAGAACAACGCTACTCAAATTTGAATCTCACCCACTAAACCAAAACGCTGTCGTTCCAACTAATCCAAACGACGTAGTTTAGCTACTCGTAAAAGAAAACACGCTAGCTTACCTCTAGACGCCTGCGATACCAGATTTACATCACCACAACTGAGCGCGATCACAAACACTCACATTTTATCAGTTCTCGTGGAAATTCTCCAACTCTGAAGATCTGTTTCAAGGATTTATACGGACCGATAACTAAGCCAAGCATACCAACTCACAGCTGGCTCATCCCAGATCTGTTCCAGCCAAATCTGGTCAATACTAAACCCGATTAATTAACTCAATTAATCTAATCAACTTTTGGGTCTCACATCTAAACTGATAGATGTACGCTCTGAGTTGTTCACTGTATGCACGATCTGAAGGCATGTTTGCTCTGAGCTGTTATGTGAAAATCTATAAACTGTTCATGCGATCTAAACAAAAACTGTCTGAGCTGTTCTCCACTGAACTGAACGTTTTCCAGGTCTGATATGATACTCAATATAAAGTTGATCTGGAAAGGGTTCCTCTGAGATGTTCTGTAAACTGATAATATGAGAACTAACCTGAGACTTAGCTCTTCATGCTCTGATCTGAAATCTCATATGCTCTAAGCTGAAAGCTGTTCTTTAGTTCTGAGTTGTTCTCTATGCTGTCTTTGCTTTAAGATGTGTTATGCGCTGTCTTCGCTCTGTGCTGTTCCTGCGTTTTCTCTGCTCCTACCTATTTCTACGCTCTAAGTTGTTTTTGTTCCATAAGCTATTTCAAGCTGTTCTCTGTACAAAGCTCCGATCTGAATCTTCTCTAATCCGATTCCTTATCTAAAGCGTTGTTCGGATTTCGAAGCTCGAATCTGATATGTTCCATTTCGCTCTAATTTGTTCAGTTTTCTCTAAACTGAACTGCGAGACTGGAAATTGATCACTTGTCCTGAACTGAAATACGATGCTCTAAGTTGAATGGTGACTCTGTAAGTTGTTTGTCTTGCTATGAGATGATCTGCGTCGTTCTGAGCTGAATTGCGATGCTGTAAACTGTTGGACATTCTATGGGCTGAATTGTGTCTCTCTAATCTGATCTATTCATCGTTGTGCGTAATCTGTTCAATTCGGGTTCTTGTATTTGTTATCATCAAAACTTAAATTTTACTCTTAAAAATGAATATCTTGTACCGAACTGACAGAGATCATTAGAGTAGGGATATGTGTGGACACCATTTTTCTGATTTTTTATGTGCTAATTAGCTTTTGTAGAAAAATGAGAAAATATCATTGTGAGTTCATTATCTTTCGATCGTGAGCTTACTGTTTGAGATCACATTGAAATTTTAGTTTCATTCATCTACTTAAACTAATATAGTTGAAATGAGGTGAAAGTAAAGAAACATGGAAGTGATTATGTTAATTCGATCATCATTTATCTCTGTAAATGGACAAAATCATTGCACATATTTTTTCATAAAATTATTGCATTCTGTTTTTCTCTAAACCGTCATCCCTGCAATTTTTTTCAAAAATTTGAAAATCCGTGCTGTCTTTTAAGGGGAATTTTAATTTTAAATATTCAGGGGAGGTAAGATTTCTTCTTTTTTGATTCCCACAAAAGGGGGATAAATATTTTGAAATGTTTAAGTTTGTGTTCTGTTTATCCAAGTTTTGTGTTAATAAAAAGGGAGAGATTATTGGATCTGGAAACAATGAGATCTTAATTTTGATGAATACAAAACTTGTTATTATGTTTCTAATTTGTTTCCTGGACTATAGATCTTGCTGGATGTAGACCAGAATAAATTAGAGCTGACAACTAAAGAACGGTACTTTTATAAACGAAGTGATGAGCTCAGTTGAAAAGAACAGCCGATCCATTCAGAGTTGAGAAGAGAAAATCAGTCCAGAGCTGGTCATATGATAGCAATAGAAGTTATGTAACACCATGATCTAATTCTCTATGAATGCGTGTAAAATTTTTTACATCAGATCATATTTAAAAATATGACTCAGATTGGCGGGGGCGTCACATGTAACAGTGTATCGAAATTTTCATTTTCTTCCAATAACAGATCAAATCAGGAAGACCATTTTGTAACAATTTTACTCATCAAAACATTGAAATAAATAATTCATATGTTATCTATTTCGTACTGAACGATTTTCCTTAAGGAATGAAATAAAATTTTAGTTGTAAACTGGTCCAGTGCGGAAACGAGTGTCCATAGATAAGCGCTTTCTGTGAGGACTGGAATTATTAGATGGTAATTAAAATTAACCAGATCGGAGCAGGGATTACTAATACAGATACTTCATCTTGATAAGCTTCTGGTAAAGAGAACAACTTAGATGTGTGCTGGTCCAGGGTGTTGTGCTAACCTGATATTACAACTATTCGGGTTTCGGCACAGATTATCTTTTCCACGAACTGGTTTTGGGACATCATCTTAGAGGTGAGCACCTTTGGCTTTCCCGTGTTGGTGCGAGCTACATCCAGCTTATAGATGTGCTGGATTCTCCGAGCTGGTCTGGGTGGAGTGAGAGCTGGTCTTTGTGTATGTGTGCCTAAGTTGGTACAGTAAAGAGGTCTAAGCTGGCAGTACTTTTACTGTTGCTATAAATTGAGAGCATGTATATAAGTCTTGAATAACACTTAGTTATTTTTAGACAAATATCCATATCCTTATCCTCTCCCGAGTACCCCGACACATATCTTTCAAACCCTAGTGGTTATTGTTCACCCGATATCTTCTTCTTCTGATTGTCGGATATTGGCTGGTCAAATTTGAGTGAGAGTACCTCGTTAGAAACCCCTCTTCGAAACTTACGTTCTTGTACCAGTTTGGAGTTGGTAGGAGGCCGGACCGAGATAATTGCTGAGGAGCTGCGTGAGCTAGGTTTCGATATTTTTCGGTAGAGTTGAGCTTCAGTTCAGATTAGATCCTTTCTTGTGGTTTAGGCCTTGATTTATATCGACAGAGACTTGAGCTGAGCAGGGAGCGTGTTCTGCCGTTAAGCCGTAAGTTGTGCTTAGGTATTGTGCCAAGATCTACGTAAGGTACGGACGTGAGCTTATGTTGCAGCTTTGAGATTGACATGGATGTAAATGTATGCGTGCTGGTATGTTGTGCAGTATGTATGTGTATTGTGTTTTACTGTTGTTTGTTTATGTTCTATTGTGGTTTATAACATGTTGTTATTCCTGCATACCTGCATTTCATGTTGAGCTCATACATCTTGTTAGCTGTTGTGCTGTTGTTGATCTATTAGTACCAGGAAGCCCTCAGTTGGGTTAATTGAGGACGATCGGCTAGCTACCGTGCTCCTCCTCCCCTGTTGTTCTGGTTGTTGCCGCTATGAGATGAGTGTATAGCTACCACGCTCTCATGAGCTTGTGGGCACCAGGGGGTTGAGCTATCCTATTCTTGCTTCTGATATTGCGTGTTCAGACGAGTCGATAGCAACCACACTCTCACATGTCCTGTGGCCGCTGTGTTGTTGACTCTAGCAGCGTTGCTGCTTCCTTGAGATCCGTGATCTCGTTGGGTCAAGTCTCCGGATGGTTGGATATTTTGTTCCCGTCTATCCCGTCGGTTTGATCACCAGCTGTTGAGCTATCCCTTTGTTCCTCTTGTCTTCATGCATTGCTTATCATTACGTCTTGCTGTCTGCTTGTTGTTTATGCTTCTCTCCGTACACGGGTTTGACCCCTGTCCCTCGGGGCTTTTTGGTTGTTTGTGTGCCATTCAGGTTTCCAAGGTTCTTCAGCTGGCCCAGAAGGTGCATCAGCTAGCGGTGCCCCGAGAGGTTAATAGAGTGTACCAGCTATATATTTATATGTATATTGTGTCATTGAGTTTGTGCCGGGGAATGCCACGAGCTGCTGTTGTATTTTAGATTTCGTAAATTGTGTTGCTTTGGTATACTTGTTGTTGTTGGCTACTTTCGGAAGCTTGTATTTGGTATTGCTATTAAAATGGAACTTGTATTTTGGGTATACACATATTTTCAAGTATTTATTTCAGTCACGCCGAAAAAAAAATTTTATTCACTTTTTATGCTTCCGCAAATTGAGGTTAATTGCATGCTTAATCTCTGTTTTATTTCACCTTTTCTGACACTTTCTCATCCTCGGTCCGAATTTCGTATGCCAGCCTCACCTGACCTTCTCATCTGCATCAAAGAAAACTAGTGAGACGAGAGGCCTAGTAAGTGACTTCCCAAGAGCCCTCCTCATCTGTCACGCCCGGTGCACAAATGTTCATCTGTCAGGCCCGGTGCACAAATCAGATACTAAACACGCAATAATCAGTACGGAAGCATTTAAAAGTTGCTAAATTTTTCTCTTTGCTCTGACTTAGAAAACATAATTTCAAAAATCATTGATACTCAAAATACTAGTTTTACAACAATCGAAAACCCACAACAGCAGATACAACAACAAATACAAGAATCGAGTGACTCCAAAACATATGTCTCAAATTAGAAATAGAACATAACATCCTCGGGGCATTCCCCGGCGATGACTCTACTGCCTAATATATATATATATACAATATATATAACTTGGACACTCTATCCACCTCCCGAGGCACCACCAGCTGGGCCATCTCCACGACCAGCTGATAAACCTGGATAACCTGAACAACACACAGGAAAAAAAAAATTCCAGCCCCATAGGGACATGGGTCAAACCCAGTATGGAGAGCAGCATAATACAACAAACAGATAGCAATAGATATAAATGTACGTGCTATGCATGAGCACAGCAGAAGGCAACATCCACAGGCTACCACCGAAACAGGGAGCCAAAGGAACTCAAGAATAGATCAACATGTGATAACCAAGCGAATGGAAGATACTGGCCACGGTGTGTGAGGTCATGGTAGCTGTCCACTCGTCTCAACGCACTGTACCAGATGCCTAAAAAATCACTCAACGCTGTTGCCCAACTCATGAGGTGTGGTAGCTATCCACTCGGCTCATAGCGGCTAACAACAACCCAGCAGGGATATGAGGGTCACGGGTTTTGCCGTCTCGTCCTCAACAAAGCATCTGGTACTCAGAGGTTAGCATAAACAGGCTACCACCGAAACAGGGAGCCAAAGGAACTCAAGAATAGATCAACATGTGATAACCAAGCGAATGGAAGATACTGGCCACGGTGTGTGAGGTCATGGTAGCTGTCCACTCGTCTCAACGCACTGTACCAGATGCCTAAAAAATCACTCAACGCTGTTGCCCAACTCATGAGGTGTGGTAGCTATCCACTCGGCTCATAGCGGCTAACAACAACCCAGCAGGGATATGAGGGTCACGGTTTTGCCGCTCGTCCTCAACAAAGCATCTGGTACTCAGAGGTTAGCATAACAAGGCACGGCTAACAAGATCTGAGCTCAACATGGAAAATGTTGTATGCAGATGCGACATATTATATCAATAACACAATAGCATACACGGAACAACACACCAGCAACATACACACATATCCATGCCTATCCCAAAGCTGTAAAACAAGCTCACATCCGTACGTAGCTTTCTGAGCTACAATTACCACAACAAGAGTCCCTAGCACTCAGATCTAAAACCTGCTAAGCCAAATACAATGACAATACTCAGGGACAATAGCACGGAACTACGAACTTGGATCTATGAGCTCCACCAACTCTATACTACCCTTCTAGCACAACAAATAGATCTAAACGAAGCATAGGGAGGATCTAGCTCTTACTCGAATCACTACCTAAACGGAAAAGAAAATCTGTTCGAGCACGAACCAACGTCGCACTGCTGCTACTTCGCATTCCTCTTCTAGATATCCACAGCCTTCGAAATAGGTATAGAAAGAACGGTCTTGGCAAGAAGAGTCCAACGCTACCACCCTTGCTCCAAGCTACGCCGACTACCGTTGGGAATCAGAGAAGATAAAGTTCGGTGAACAATAAGGGTTTCATTGTAGCAGAAGGTAAGCAATCGGGGAAGAGAGATATATCTTCCAAGTTTCAGCAAAGAATAATGGCGTATGAAAGAACCAAGTCCTTTATTAATAACTCAAATCTCCTCAAATCTGGTGAATCGTAACCACCGACAAATCAAGGTCCACAGCTGACACCAGCTCAGATCTGGACTCTACGCCAAAACAGATTTGGGACTCCTCCAAAAAACGTCGCACAGAAGTCCACTCTCCCACTGGTACACGTCATCCCGCTAGCACCACATCTGCTATCTCTAAAACGTGTCGCAAAGTTCGAACCTAGAAGACTCAGATCTTACGCACACAGACTACCATTCAAATCTGAAAACCATGAACCCGCACCGTCTACACCAAAACCACGAATCGGTCGGGTTCGTGCATTACCAGCCACTAGCGCAACTCAAATCTGGTTTCTCCCAAACGACGTCGCTTCGCTACCCGCACAGGATATTCAACTAGCGTGCCCTGAATGGCTTGCGACAACCAGATTTCACCACGAATTCTCAGATCTGATCACGTTCCCACAAAATTCTCCAAAATTTTGGAGTTGTTCTAAAATTCATACAGACCCGATATGTTCACCAAGCATATCAGCTCAAAGCTGGTCCATCCCAGATCTGTACACGCCAAATCTGGTCTATCCTAAACTCGATTAATTACTTATTTAATCCAATAATCTTTCGGGTCTCACATCATATGAATCAACGAAAACTAGTGATCCTAGAGGCCCAGTAAGTGACATCCAAAGATAACAAGTAATAGATAATACATGCACATGCAGACATGCATGCACATACTGAAATTAATATAGGGAAAATATTAATAGTTCTGAAACTTTACCTGTAAACAGATCATTATAAAATCACTTAGATGTTCATCAAATGCATAAGCTTTATCTGTAAACATATCACAGGAAAATGCCTCTAAAAAGTTTCATCATTTTTATAATCTTTCTCTGTAAACAGATCACAGGAAAATGTCCTTAATCTTAGAGTAGGTTCTTAGCTAGCTAACTGTTGATAGTAGGCTTTGTTGACTCTTATTGTAAAATGATCGTTATTCATTTAAATAAATTACACTTTACATGGCATTCTTTATCTTTTCTTTTATTGCAAAAAATTGTTTGATAAAGACCTTGAATGCATTATAGTGTATGTTAGGTGTGACAGTGGATCTGATGGCTATCATGAAACACATCGAATAGTCACTGGGTATTCTAAAATAGTTCCAAGTCGATTGAACCGTCGAAAATAGGGATAAGGGTCGGGCAGCTCAAGTTTGAGACTAGCACCCGTGATGCAAAGTATCACGTTTCATTGATAGGGAACATGGAGATGTTCCTTAGCATGCATTAAGGATAGTGACCTGATGATCTATCGAAACCCTCGTTCGAACTTTTCAAGTTGTTACCATTTGTCGAGTGGATTAAGTCCGAGGTATTTCTAGTGTCAGACCCGGTGCTCATAATCCAAGATTAAGCACACAATTAGCGTTAAAATGCAAAAGATTAAAACTGGGTTAAAATTTTTCTTTTGGCCTGATACAACAATAGCGAGTAAAAATATTCGAATACTCAAAATATAGATAATAGTTCTTTTAAAACTTTTTACAAGCAATTGCTGTATAGACCACATTTTCGAATTGAAATTATAATAAATTGGAGTTTCGAATTTAATAATACTCAAAATTCGTACTTGGTCAAAAGACAACTAACCAAATACTTATGCGCAAAAGTGCAAATATAGAAATTCAGCTCACAACTTGAAAGAAAACAATTCAGTGATGTGAATATTTGCGTATTATAGATAAAATTTACAAAATAATTTCATTCAGTGTACAGAGAACTGTATATGGAATATCTGATATAATTTCTTTACAAACTGGTCGATCTCAAATCTAAGCTGAACAAACTATGTAATCTATAGTAGCATGAAAACATAGGTTCCACGATAAACACCTCAGATTTGAACCAGCCTGCGCCCACCAGCAACCTCTAAACCTGATCACTTGCAGTTAGGAAAACTAGTGAGTCTAGAGACTCAGAAAGAAAATCTGAAATTAACGAAAGAAGGCAGCACATGCATAAAAATAACTTTAAACTGATAAGCGGTAAACTAAAAGCTCGTAAGCTAATAAACTATAAACTGACTTTAAAGCATAAAATTTCTCTAATACTCTGTTGTATAACAATCAATAGTATTCATCTTTTTCTGAAGTGAAGTGTGAACGAAAGCTCTCCTTCAGTCATAGTCGCTTGATCAAGCTTAAACTGGTACCTGGTGGAGCGAAAGCCAACGAATCTTTTGCCATTGTCCACATGTCCTAATCTTTGACTCTATTGGCAGGGCACTTCGATCCATCGACCGATTACCACACACCCTTTGTATGGCGGGGCACTCCGGTCCGTAGACCGATTACCACACACCCTATGGTTGACCGTCTGTTATCCATCAAAAATGACAAAACTTTTGACACATACTTCCGTTAAAATGTTTGTACTAATTTATTTAAATTGTTTTCTTTGATCTGAATAAGATTGCTTTATTAAATGGTTTGCTATTTTAAAATGCATTTGATGTTCAAAAGCCACTGGGAGTAAATTAGTGTTCAATCGAAGAAGAAAACTTGAATAGGCTAAGGCTATAGAAACGAATAACGAATAGCGAATAGCATAGTTCTAAGCTGAAGAACTATCTATTGAAATTGGGTAGAGTTATACCTTCGAATCAAAGCTAAAGGAAAGAAGAATTAAACATGAAATTATAGTATCAGTCCAGAGTAGACCTAAGCTAAATTAGTCCGGCGCAGAGTAGAACCGGGCGCAAGTGTAAACCAGCTTAGAATAGAAAATCAGATTTGGGTTGTTTGGTCAACTCAACTTAGGAAAAGTCAACATAACTTAAACGAGAAGACTTGATTACAATGGTGAAACAAAGTCAACACTGATCAGACAATGAAATCAGATTCCAAGTCCAGAAGAGCTCAAGGAAAGAAATATATTCTCCATTAATCAAAAGAAGACAAAGGATCCACCGCACTCAAAGTCATCATGGACGACAAAGACAAATGCTTTTCAAAAGACGTGAAAGATGCCCACTATCAAAAGATTTTCTCCATTTTCAAAAAAATATTCCCATTATCAAAAGGCGTTCCCACTTTCAAAAGCTGATCAAAAGACGCACCATCAAAAGTTGATCAAGACATAAAGCAAAAGTAGATGGTGACTTTCCATCTGCCAAGATTCCCGAAGACCTCAAAGATGTTCATTATATATTCATTGTATTTTAGGCAGAGCGGGTTTAGAGAGCGAATTTACAATATTTATAAACCTTGTATCTGCTATCACTTCTTTCATTCCTGTTTTTATCATTGTTCTGATCTTCTATTTGATCATTCCTGGTTCTTTAGTTTTCACTCTGGGTGTGATTCAAATTTCCCTGGTTGGTTCTACGAGTGGTGGAAACAAATGGGTTCCGACTCATCCATCCTCCCAATAGATGTCAAAAAGCGCTTAGAGGTCTTCTCGGAATCCTCTTGCCTTAAAAATTTTCAGAAACCTTTGAAATTTCATGCAGAATTCAAGGTTCCATGGATCTTCGCTTGGGACTTTGATTTTCAAAAACTCTATCCCGAACCAGTCCCTTATTCATTGGTTTGTATTCACAAAATCATGGTAGGGCAAATTTCAAACTCACCTTTGCAATGAACAAGTCGTTCGCCAATTCTTAACGACTGGTCAAAAACCCAAATATCAATCTTGGAACTGTTAAGACTGTCATAGATAACCCTTAAATCTTGTGCTTAAGTGGTTGGAATTCTTTTGGAAAGCTGTAATACCGTTGGTAAGCCTGTGATGGTGTTCCCGGTTAGTGTTCCCATACTACCACACTGAATCATAAGATCTGAAGTTCTTCTGTTTTAGTCAAGAAGGCTTTAAGATTTAAAAATCTACTGTCATTAGGATCTACCTCTAGATCTCAGAACGTAGTTCGAAGTACAGAATTCCTATAGATTATTCAAACTGTACTATCCCTGAAGAACAAATAGAAAACATCTAAAAGATAGGATTCACAGACTTCAAAACAGCTTTCTCTGTCAAAACTCATGAAGAAACTCTTTCAATACAAGAAGATTCTCAAAGTATCGCTCTCCAAAATAATACTACAATTCAAAAATACATTCAAAATAATTATAGATACTTACACATCGGCTTAATTCAAATAACTGTCAAACCATTAGTTCATATTGGGGTTGATACTCCAATTTACTTAGCTTTAAGAGATAAACGTCTCAAGAGATATCAAACATCCCTTCTGTCAATGATTAATATATGTAATGGACCTATATACTTCAATTGTTCTCCATATTTCTCTGTGTATCTTACAGATCCAATGATATTAGATTCATTAATTTTAGATGTTCATATCCAGGGAGATGAATTTTATCACTGTAAAAACTTTGCAATAATTTACAGAGTTTACTTTAGACTTCTGTCTTCTCAACTAAATCCAAAATACAACAGACTGCCTTCTTCGAAAGAAGAAACAATTTTGTTACAAATAGATGCTGATACGGTCTTCACTCCAAAAAGATTAAAATTGAATGAAATAACTATTCCACAACAATTTATAATTAATACACCTCAAATACCCATAAATATAGAACGAAGAGATATTTATCAAATAATTGAAGAAGAAGATGGTAAAATTACTATAAAATTTAATTCACCCATAAAGTCTACTCCAGTTTTAGGAAGATCCCGATCTCAACATTCTTTCTCCACATTTTCCAAAAATACTTCAAAATATGAATTTGTTACTTCTATTCCTAAAACTCGCTCCGGTCCTTCTTCACCTCAAAATTATTCTCCACCAACATCTCCTTCAATTTCCAGTATGATTAACATGACTATATCTGAAAAAGAATTTTATCCAGATTTTGAATATTTAAATGAACTCCAAGAGAAATTTCATAAGGATAAACGAATATGGTATAATAAATTAGATCAAAAGATAAAAGAGCTGTTTTGATGGATTTTAGTGGAAGCTGGTGTTAGGATCAAGCGCTTACCACTAGGCCAAAAGCTATAGCTGTTAGCCAAGGTGCAACTTTATTTTCTTATAACGTGGCAGCGCAGAGTGCACCTATTATGTGCGTTAGGGTTGGGTGTTAGACCCATGAGTCTGGAGAGGTGCGTGTCTAACTGCTGGTGCTGTCTCAATTCCCTTAGAGATCAGTCATACCCTTTCCCTACCGCCGGCCCTATCCCCAGCAGAGATATTATTACCCCTTAAGACCTGGCATCACAATTTTACAGCCCACATGGCCAACCAGATCAAGCGGCGCAACGTCAGTAGATTGACGTACGAGAACTTCCCAGGAGGTCATCCATCCCAGTATTGTTCTCATCCTTGCATGCTTAACTCAACAATCTCCCCCCAAGAAGTATAGAAAATGGTTCTTGGGAGACTCGAACCCCTGACCTCGCTCTGATATCAATTGTTAGGATCAAGCTCTTACCACTACGATCTACCTATAGATCTCAGAACGTAGTTCGAAGTACAGAATTCCTATAGATTATTCAAACTGTACTATCCCTGAAGAACAAATAGAAAACATCTACAAGAGAGGATTCACAGACTTCAAAATAGCTTTCTCTGTCAAAACTCATGAAGAAACTCTTTCAATACAAGAAGATTCTCAAAGTATCTCTCTCCAAAATAATACTACAATTCAAAAATACATTCAAAATAATTATAGATACTTACACATCGTCTTAATTCAAATAGCTTGTTGGTCCGAAAATAGGATCAAAAAGATAGCCAGCGCTGATTTGACAAACAGTAAAAATTTTGCGCTGCTATAAACGAGCTGCAATAGCTCAAGGTTCTTGAACATATAAAATACAAAGAGCACCGGAGACAGATCTGGTATGAAATTAAAATCATGCGGAAACAACAGAACTGAATCCTTAGTATTTTAAAACGATTCAAACAGATTTATGTGCAACATAAATCTGTTCGACTGTGCAAGTGTGCTAACTGTGTATGCCTTCAAATATGTTATGCGATGCTAAAGTAAAGCAGGTGCTGAATGAATAACAGAGTACAATACACAAGCGATTTGTTTCTGGAAGTTCGGACCTCAATGTCCTACATCTCCCCTTCTTCCACCTTGGAAGGCTCCACTAGAAGACTTTGATGGTTACAGCACATCTGCAAACACCCACCCAGACAAGCAGCACTTGTATGGACTCCTAGACTCCACAAATGCACACCAGCCGCAACTGTGTGACTAACTACATACACAATTTTAACGTCATCGTGCTTGGACGGGACCTGTTGTGAAATGGTTTTGAGATTCATTCACCAATGAATGTGAATGAATCTCTGTGTGTGAGATTTTACAATGAAGCTCTCAACTCTCTGTTTCTCACACACTAGGGAAATTGCTCCTAAACAAGCTAATTAAAACTCAGCAATCGAATCTCGTGAAAGCTCCTCTCTAATGGCGGTAGATTGCTTCGTATTTCTTTTTATTTTCCCTCTGTTGGTGCACTGTGTAATCAATGTATTTCTGCAACAACGCTGTAGTCGCACCAACATCGTCAACCTTCTTCAATGGCGTTGCCTTCGTATATATAGCCTCTGTTTGAAATATGGCCGTTAGATAGATTCCAAAACTGTTCTGAGCTTGTCAAGGCTAATTCGTCGCTTCTTTCCATTTCCGTGCAACGCTCCGCTGTCAAATTGTACTATTTCCCAGAATAGTACAAATCTTGTCCCCTTGATTGAAGGCAATTCTGATGCATAACTCAAATTAGTCAAAGACAGTGACGCCACTCTCCCTGTCTTTTATAACATGAGCTCAAATCATTTTAAAAACAAAGATTTTGGCACCAGCTCAAATCCGCAAAACAGAGCATTTTAAAACAGATCAGAGCATCGAAATATTGTTTCAAATAACAAGTGCTACTGAGTTGCTTAAATGTATGAAGCACCAGTACAGATAAAAGCTCGGATTTTTTCTTTCTTCTATCTCGCCCCATGTGCTTGTCACTGAGCCTCGCTCCAAGTGATCTTATAGCACAACGAAAATAGAAGCTTGGAATCTGCCCGAGACTCGCGCATCCCGACAGTTCATCAAGCGAAAAACCGGTTCTATATTAAAACAACATCTGCCTTACATAAAATAAGTTTCTCAAAACAGTTAAAACATTAAAAACATAGCACATGTGTTTTAAAATCAGTGCTCGTTCAAGAACAACCTGCTCTGATACCAATTGTTGGTCCCTGTTTTTCAAAGGAAACTAGCAGCCGCTGATTTAAAATAAGTAATTAAAGAAACTTTTGGCGCTGCTATAAACGAGCTGCAATAGCTCAAGGTTCTTGAACATATAAAATACAAAGAGCACCGGAGACAGATCTGGTATGAAATTAAAATCATGCGGAAACACCAGAACTGAATCCTTAGTATTTTAAAACGATTCAAACAGATTTATGTGCAACATAAATCTGTTCGACTGTGCAAGTGTTCTAACTGTGTATGCCTTCAAATATGTTATGCGATGCTAAAGTAAAGCAGGTGCTGAATGAATAACAGAGTACAATACACAAGCGATTTGTTTCTGGAAGTTCGGACCTCAATGTCCTACATCTACCCTTCTTCCACCTTCGAAGGCTCCACTAGAAGACTTTGATGGTTACAGCACATCTGCAAACACCCACCCAGACAAGCAGCACTTGTATGGACTCCTAGAATCCACAAATGCACACCAGCCGCAACTGTGTGACTAACTACATACACAATTTTAACGTCATCGTGCTTGGACGGGACCTGTTGTGAAATGGTTTTGAGATTCATTCACCAATGAATGTGAATGAATCTCTGTGTGTGAGATTTTACAATGAAGCTCTCAACTCTCTGTTTCTCACACACTAGGGAAATTGCTCCTAAACAAGCTAATTAAAACTCAGCAATCGACTCTCGTGAAAGCTCCTCTCTAATGGCGGTCGATT
>KV018649.1:3631-14477 GCA_001598015.1 Dorcoceras hygrometricum
ACAGTCATGTCCCCTTGCTTGATCATCAAGAACTCTCTTTTTAATTCAGACCTCTTATCCTCTGTAAAATATTGTTCAAAGAACACTCGCTTGAATTCCTCCCATGGGAGATTTGTTACATATACAGTAAGCTTTGTTCCTTCCTACCAGAGCATCGCATCATCTCTCAACATGTAAATTGCACATCTGGATCTTTCTAAGTCAGGCGTCTGGAGATACTCAAATATCACTTCCATTGATTTAATCCAGCTTTCGGCGACAAACGGATCTGTTGTGCCGCTAAACTCCCTTGGCTTCTGTCTTCGAAATCGTTCTTGAGGGTCATCATTGCTGGGTCCTCTACTACTGGAGGATTGTCCATTACCTCTACCCTGCTGTTCTACCAGCAGCCTTAAAAGTTGGGCAATGCTAGCGTTGCTATCAGGACTGGATTCATCTACTGGGATATTTCTCCCTCTTCCTCGGCCAGACATCTTAATCTATAGCCCGTAATCCACCACATAAGAACATCAGAACATGCAAGAATCAAAAATACATGCTCTAAAACATAAAAGAAACTCACTGCCCCGAAGAGACGGTCGATGAAATCTGTTCCAGCAAGGAGTGCGTGTGTTTATCTCTGGACCATGCTCTGATACCATGTTTGTGACGCCCCAATCCCCATGGGAGTCACGGGATCAAAGAAAAGGAAATAAAAGGAAAATAGAAGGGCTGAATAATAAATAGAACAAGCTGTATTGCCTTGCTAAAAAAAATCGAAATACAACCATTGGCGCCATAAAATAAAACCAGACTTCATTAAAATTTCGAAGTACAAAATGCGAAGTCGTGATATTACAACTACTGAACTCTATTTGAATTCATCTTTGTTGTAACGGATCTCAATACAGATTTGACTAAGATCAAAGACAACAAAAATAGCAAAATACAGAATGAACATCGCGGAAACGCAGGCCTTCGAAAAACACTAACACGTCGCTACTGGTTCAAACTCCACCTCCCACCTGCTCCGGCGCCGACTCACCTGCACCAAAAATAGCTAGTGAGCCTAGGGGCTCAGCAAGCAAAACTGAGAGTAACAAGCACAATATGCAGGTGTAAAACATAAGGCATCACAGTTTTAAAAGAAGTCATAGAATATCATTCATCATAACTTTTGTTCTGGAAGTAAATTTAAATTCCAGCGTTATCATTTTCGTTAGACTTATGGCTCAGAAGCTCTACTTAAGTCCCATTGCACTCGATTGAATGACTACTGATATCAGTTGCAATATGGTGAAATCTCACCCAATATGAAGGGGCAACCGACCCTCTCGTCTGCTGCTCACCCTTCCCATACGGACCGTCTGTTATCTAAGCCATAAATTCTTAAATTGAAACTTTCTTCCTTAACACACATACTGAACTAACTCAAATCTTAACATCGGGGTTCACTTCGTTTTAAAACTCATACTTCCTTTGAAAATCATTTTCACTGAGCATCCAGCTGAGACATAGGAAATCAGTTGTTGGGATAAATTCAGTTGTTGGCAAGAAAACCAGCTGATGTGAACAGTAGATCAGTCGATGGGTACATATCGGTGGTCAACACAATTAATTAGGTCAACGGAGTAACAGTAGATCAACCAGTCGTTGGTTCAAGTACAACCAGCCGTTGGGTAATGGAAATCAGCAGATGAAGAAAACCAGACGCTGGATGTAAATCAGTAGTGAGGTATTTAGGAGAAAGAATCAGTCGCAAGAGTAACCAGTCGCAAGCAACAGTAACCAGTCGCAAGCAAAACCAGTAGTAAGCAACAGTAACCAGTCGCAAGCAACAGTAACCAGCTGATGGTTATGAAAATACGTAAACCAGCTGATGGTTATGAAATACGATATGAATAGTAAACCAGCTGATGGTTATGAAAATATGATAACGTTACGAACAACATCCACAATATTAGAATTTACCTATCAAACCAGACTTAGTTCTGGTTCGACTAGCATTTTCAACTTTGTGGAGTCAAATTCGGACGTTGTCATTCACCAAAGAAAAGAAGAACATCATAATTTTTCATGAGTTGGAATCTGAAATGCTCAGTGTTTCAAAATCAACATCAACAACTCCGTAAAATACCGTTTTAATTCCCAACATACACTCACTGTGAACCCACTCATTAAACATACAATTCAATATCAGCAACTATGAACAAAGGCTGATATTAAACATAACTTAGGCAAGGAATTTAAAAACGAAGTAAAAACAATACATATGCTTTCATGGTGTAGCAAGAATCAGATTTTTACTTGCCTCAATACAGGAGAACACGAAAACACAGCAGGTCTAGCAGCAAGTCTCTCCAAGCACCCCATCGAGTTTCCTATGGTTTCTTTGATGAAAAATGAAGATTTTTCTTGCAAACATTGGACTTATAGTCCAATGTACCATAGGCATGTTACTATTTTAATTTGTTAAAACAATACTCTCATTTTAATAAAAGTCATCCTCCCACTCGAAATTCATTTTATTTTCAACCTCCAAAATCACCCAGCTGATGCTTGGAGTAACAGCTGGTCAGACCTTGCATCATGTCTCGCATCTGGAAAATAAGAAATCAGCTTTTCAATTAAGCAAACAAGCTGAAATCTGAAATTAGAAATGAATCCTCGAATTATGAAGATGAGAATTTGGGGTCCTATGGATTTTGGGGCGCTACATTATTTCTCCAAACTTTCATTCAAAATTTCTAAATGTGTAGGAGTAGCACTTTTATCAATTTAAATAGAAACTTTGAGTATTCCTCAAAAACACAACTCTTGCCATTAATCTACCAAATTTTTCCTAAATTACCCTCACTAATCTGCCTAATTATTCCTAAATTACCCTCACTAATCTACCACCCTTATACAAAACACTTGTTAACCCTAGCCTCCCCCAACACAAAAACTCACGCCTCCCTCTCCCTCTCCCTCTCCCCATTGCCTCTCCAATTTTGTGGTGGCTTAAGGCTTCTCCCTTGGCTTGGTGTGGTGTTCCTTGTCTTCCTCAAAGCCTACATCACTTCTTGGTAGTAATTTTTCACAAAGAAAGGCAAGTACAAAGCTTCCTTGATGCACCTTTCAAGCCTATGTACATATGTGTTTTTATTTATGTTATGGTGATTGGATGAATCCACTTTTAATGCATATCATACTGTTTAATGTAATTCATTCATGTATTTTGCAGCCTAGTTCAGATCTGGACCTTCGGTGAAGGATAGGGTTAAGGCCGTTTGGTGGGTGTGAGTGAGGTTGTGTTGGGGTTGTCAAGGGTGGATCTTGAAGGGAGGAGAAGTCTAGTATGGCTTAGGTTTCGATTCAAAGGGGTTAGCAGGGGTCCTAAGGGTCTTCTGTAATGCCCGAAATTATTACATCGAAATTTAGTGATTTTAAGTTCCAAATGATTGATGTTTGATGAAGTTGAATTTATGAGCTCGGATTTCTTCTGGAAGTGGTGTATGATTCAGGAATTTTGCATCGTTGAATGTCGCTAAGTAATTGGGACGAAGCAAAGAATTTGATAAAATCGTTCAGCAGCAGGTTACTGTAGCAAAGTCAACAAAAGTCAACAGTACTGTAGCTACCTGCTGGTATTTGGGTCGTTGGGAAAGGATTGTTGCTGGTAGTAGACGCGCAAATACAAGATTCAATAAGGAAGCGCCACGTGTAGGTTACTGTTATGCACGTGGGAACAAGCAGCGAGAGTTCTTTGTGAATCTGCTGGTTTAGTCACGTGGGAACCAGCAGCGAGAGTTTCTTACGCACCTGCTGGTTAGCGTGTCGACTGTTTGATGACGTAGGTGCGACGTTGTCGTTTTAAGATCAGTCGATACAAGTGTGAAACTTGGTTCCAGCAGATGGAGCAATGCGACATCGTTTTAACTTATGAAATAGGAACCTCGATACGATGTCGTTTTGTATAACTTAGCGAAACCAGTCATTGGATTATTATAGCGAACCAGCTGTTGGGTTTTGAAGCAGCAGAGAGAGATTAGGAACCAGTCGATAGTTTGTTGTCTCTGCTGATTCACCCAGTTTAAGAATAATGTAACGTCGTTTTAACTTATGACACAGGAACTACGATACGACAGCATTTGAATTAGTAGCGAGCCCAGTCAATGAAATATTTTAGTGTGACCAGCTGGTGAGTGCTTTCAGTAGAGATCGGGAATCAGCTGTTGGGCTATTATGTCGTCGTCTGGGCTAATTGATACAGCGTCTTTTTGATATTGAAATACAGCGACTGGTTGTTATGTGTAGGTATGACAGCTGATTGAGAGAGCTGGTTATGTTACGACTGGTTGGTTGTGAAAGCTGGTTTTGTTGCGACTGAATATTACACCACCACGAAGAACAGTTGAGACGCTCGAAGAAGCTGGATTCGAAGCGGTGGGAGTTTATCCTATAACGATTGATAAAAACTCAGCATGACACGTGGAATGCGAATTGAACACGTTGGAAATGCTGCAGAAAAAAACAGAGACCGTTGTCTATAAATAGGATTGAATTCGAAATCCTTGTAACTCTTGTTACAGACTTCAGGTTTAACTTTGTGAGTTACTGCGCTGGGAACAGTTGCAAGGAAACCGAAGCAATATTTGAAGACTTTAAACAGAGAATAACGAAGGTATAATTTGACAGTAGAGTCAGGGATTAGATTACTCAAGAATGAGTTTTCTTGAGTTATCCCGATGAAATCACATACATGTTTGATATTGTTCTTGATTTAGAACTTGAGTTATGTATGTGTCGATCCATCACAAGTAGTGGATCTTTTGTATTTGCATGAGATTGCATAACGACGAGATTTGAATTGATTCTAATGCCCAGGACTGAGCTGACCTGATTTTCGAAGCCGGAGATGGTTTCGATAGATGAATATTCATGTCAAGATCGGATACGAATCTTGATGGCATTGAGATGAAATGGAATCAATTCTGAGAACGACGAACTGAGAAAGATGCATTGCATTTTAGAATTCTTATGCTTTATGTATTGCGTCTATTATTTTTTTGTACCTGCTGATTATACTGAGATGATTCTCACCGGAGTTTATCCGCCTGTTGTTTTGTTTTTTGTGTGTGCATGACAACAGGTAGACGAGAGCTGAATTGAGTTGGGGCATGAGTAGTGGGAGCTGGCTAACTAAACAAAACGCAACAGGGAAGAAGAACTGTTAGAGATCAACTGTTAGCATAGCATTGATATAGTTAGCGTTAAGATGGAACCTGGTTTTACTGCTGCTGGTCAGCTTTTGTATTAGCAGACGTAACATGTAATACCTATTTGTACTGGCTTGTTCTGTTATAAATCAATAGCTTTTGAAACACAAACGTAGTCTTGTATTGTTACTCAGGACCAGATTTTGGGACCAACTATAAAAAAAAATGGATTCCAGATTTCATCACTTAAATTCGAAGATTAAATTAGATGCTAACTAAACACTCATAAGATGAGATTAGAAGATTAATTGTGAGTAGAGAGCCTCACAACAGGTGGTATCAAAGCCTAATGCATCATTAAGATCATTGAATTAGATGAGTGGGGGTAGATCGAGTTCTTTTGAGTGATTAATTAATTGCATGCTTGTGTGGTATATGTCTTACTGCTTTTGAATTTATATCACATGATTATGTGAAGAACTGGTAAGACTATGCCGAGCAGATTTGAGAATTTCATGCTCTGTAAGACGAGAATAAATAGCATGTATTGAACGAAGCATGAATCAGAACTCGATCTCTTGAAAGGCAGTACATTTATGTATGCTAATCAGAGGAGGGACTGAGATTGACTTGTTATTGATTGATGAGAAGTGATGAACAAGTCTGTTTGATTTATAGATATGCCTCCTCAAAGAACAATTAACAGACAGACAGAGCAGGATAGTACATCGACTGATGTATTGAATGCCGCTGCTACTCCGATGGAAACTTTGTTAAAACGATTCCAGTCGTTTAAACCACCGACTTTGACAGGAACAGAAAGTGCTATTGACTGTGAGAATTGGCTAGAAGATATTGAACAGTTATTTGAGGCACTTGATTACACCGATGATCGTCGGGTGAAACTGATTATACACCAGTTGCATGGTATTGGGAAAAGTTGGTGGGTGGCAACAAAGAAAACGCTTGAAAATCAGGGTACTGTGATTACTTGGGCAGTATTTCGAACAGCTTTCTATCAAAGATTTTTCCCCGTTTCGTATCAAGCACAAGCTGATCAGTTTATCAATGGCTTGAATCCTGACGTGTTTACTTTGGTGAACACTGGTCGACCAAATACTTTTGCCGATGCGTTGAATCGAGCAAAAGGAGCAGAAGCTGGATTGCTAAGGCAGCGAAGAGCACAATTTGTGCCAGCAGTAGCCAAAGCAGCACAAGAGAACCCACAGATTCCACCACCCCCTCGATTTGATGCTGGAAGCAGCAGTAGTGGAAAGAAAAATTTCTTTAAAGGAAAAGGAAAACAATT
This sequence comes from Dorcoceras hygrometricum, assembly GCA_001598015.1. Classification (NCBI taxonomy): domain Eukaryota; kingdom Viridiplantae; phylum Streptophyta; class Magnoliopsida; order Lamiales; family Gesneriaceae; genus Dorcoceras; species Dorcoceras hygrometricum. The sequence continues at coordinate 10,121 of KV018649.1, forward strand.
TAAATGTTCAGGTACCAGTAGCTCCTCCAGTTCAAGTGAATTCAAACAACTGGGAGCTGGACAGAAATCTGGAAATTACTGTACCAAGTGTGGAGGCAGACATGCTACAGAACAATGTAGAGGAGTGTCTGGTCTTTGTCGTAATTGCAATCAACCCGGACATTTTGCACGAATTTGTCCTCAACGTGATTCTGGGAATACACAGAATCCGGGAACAGCGAGAACAATGCCAATGCCAGAAAAGCAAGCCTCCTCTGTATATTCATTTCAACCCCAGAATCAGCAGTAGGGTAGACAAGGAGGAAGCCAAACAGTAAGTCAACCTCCTAAACAGCAAGCAAGAGTGTTTGCTTTGACTGAAGAACAAGCACAAGCAGCTCCTGATGATGTTATTACAGGTAACTGCTATTTGTGTCATTTTCCTGCTTATGTGTTAATTGATACGGGTGAGTCACATACATTTATTTCGGAACACTTTGTTGCATCACATGAGTTACCTGTTGAACCCTTAGCTGAGATGGTGTTGGTTTCTTCACCTCTGGGGAAGGGAATGTTATCGATCAAAGCTGTTAGAAATTTTGTGTTACAGTTTGAGGGTCATGAAATGGAAATTGATTGTGTTGTGCTTGGGTTATCTGATTTTGATTATGTTAACCAAGTACAGGGCAACAGTAGATTGTTTCCAGAAAGTGGTCCGATTCAAACCAGAGAAAATTGATGAGTGGAAATTTTATGGTAAGGGATCTCGAGCCCGAATTCCTTTGGTTTCTGTTGTTGGTCCGATATTTAGGATCAAAAAGAAAGATCAGCAGACGCGCTTTTTGTTAAAAACCATTCAAAGAAATTTTGCGCTGCTGATACTAACTTGAGCTGCAATAGCTCGTTTGTTCTTGAACAAGAAAATCAAAGAGCACCGGAGACAGATCTGGTATGATTTAGAAATCCTGCGGAAAATACCAGAACTGAATCCTATATTTTAAAACAACTCAAACAGATTTATGTACAACATAAATCTGTTCAAGACTCGTGTGCTTGTGTGCTGCTGAAATGTTATGCTAAGTGCTGAACTGTTATGCGAATGCTGAATGAATGCGTGCTGAACTGTAAACGTGCAATGCTAAAGTAAATGCTGAAAGCTTAAAGATCACAATACAGTACGCAGCATATTTGTTTATGGAAGTTCGGATATCAACATCCTACATCTCCCCTTCTTCCACCTCGGAAGGATCCACTACTTCATAACTGCACAACAGCCGCAACTGTGTGACTAACTACATACACAAGAGTTTTACATCTTCATGCTTGGACGGGAACTGTGAACATATTTCGAGATTCATTCACACATAGATGTGAATGAATCCGGGTGTGTGAGATTTATACAATGAACGCTCAACTCTCTGTTTTTCTCACACACGAGGGACATGCTCTAATCAAGCTAAATCTAGACTTAGCAATCAACACTCGTGGAAAGCTCCTCTCTAATGGCGGTTGATTGCTTCGTCTATCTCTCTATTTTTCCCTCTGTTGGTGCACTGTATATTCAATGTACTTCTACCACAGTATGTAGTAGCACCAACTGAACGAACACTTAGTGTCTCGCTCACTCTGTCGACAGACAATTCTTCAATGGGCGTTGCCTCGAATATATAGCCTCTGTCAAATTCTTCCCGTTGGAAAGCTTCCAAAACTCTTCAGCGCTCCAGAAGGCTATCTTGTCTTCTTTCCATAATTGTGCAACGCTCCTCTGAAAAGTAAAAGTACTTGCGTCCTTTTCTTTTTGCAGGCTACTGTCGCTTTCTCCATTTTGAATTGAGCTCAGCAGTTGACATCCAACTTTGATAATTCGTCAACTGCTTCGCTGCTGATTTGATACAACGACTGCTGCACTTTGCTTCTTCTCTTCTAGCGACTGGATTTCACAACGACTGCAAGCGTAGCAACAGCTGATACAAATAAGCTCTCGACTGGATTGAGCTGTTGCTTGCGACTGGTTCATCAAATACAGCGTCTGGAAATCCTCGACTGAATATCTTTGCGTTGCGACTGGATCACTGTAGCTTCGTCTGCTGAAATAACAACGCAAAGTCTTCCTGCTGATTCTTTATCGCAAGAGCAAAACGCTGTCGTATCAACTTATGTAAACGACATCGTTTTGCCATCTTCAAATAGCATCTGCTGATTGCACTGTAGCTTGCGACTGGATCTCCTCTACGACGTCGCTTCCTCTTGCGTCTGGAATGCAAGCTACCTGCTGAATCTTGCGACTGGATGACGTCACCAATGACGTCATCACCAATAATCCATCTGCTGAATACCAACACGACGTCGCATCCTCTCTCGCGCTTTGCTTCATCTGCTGATTCAAAACACGACGTCGCTTCAGCTTGCGCTCAACTTCTTCTGCTGATTGTGATGACATCAATGCTGATGTCATCACAGCTCATTCCAAAACTAGCGCCACTTCTCATCTGCTGAATCTTCAACTGTAGCTCCTGCTGAACTAGCTCCTGCTGAACTTCTTCGTTCCAGCTCCATCTACGCTTCTTCACTTCGATCCAGCTGATCTTCATCATCTCGCTAAGCATCCAGCTTCTTAGAAGGCGACTGTTAATAGATTCATTAACAGTACTTATAATTGCGACTACTGATAGATTCATCAGCAGTACTTATAATTGCTTCCTTTCTTGCGCCTTCAGCTGATCTTCATCATCTGGATCTAAGTCTTCAGCAGACTTCACAACTCATGTACCAGCTGGTTCACTTTGCTCTTTAGCACTTGCAGCTGATCTTCATCATCTGCTAGATTAATATGCTCCAGCTGGTTCAACTTTGGCCTACGCCTGATTACGAACAGGTGAAATAACTCTGGACGTCTCCATCGCTAATTCAACTGCCGATTCCATGAATCATCAAACCAACTGCTGAACATTCATTGTGAAACATCTGCTGGACATATTCTTCGACCTGAAATCTGCGCACTTAGAATAGAATTGTTAGAATAACAACAACAGGTTTTGTGTAATTCAAAACTTAATTAGGATCTGTCAAAACAGATCCAACATCTGTTATCACTATGACTAATCTACTACAGAAGGGAGCAGAGGGATTCCTGATTTATGCAATAGATATGAAGAAGAATAGCCCGAATCTGGTTGATATACCAGTAGTTTGAGAATTTGCTGATATCTTTCCTGATGAAATCCCAGGATTATCTCCATATCGAGAGGTAGATTTCAGCATTGAATTGATGCCAGGTACACAACCAATATCGAAAGCACCGTACCGAATGGCACCAATTGAATTAAAGGAATTGAAAGAACAGCTGGAGGATCTTCTTACCAAGGGATACATTAGACCAAGTGTGTCTCCTTGGGGTGCTCCAGTATTATTTGTGAGAAAGAAGGATGGATCGATGAGGTTGTGTATTGATTACCGGCAACTGAACAAGGCAACGGTAAAGAATAAATACCCGTTACCGCGCATAGATGATTTATTTGATCAATTGCAGGGTTCTTCAGTATATTCGAAAGTTGATTTGAGATCTGGATATCATCAATTGCGAGTAAGAGATGAGGATATATCGAAAACTGCTTTTCGAACAAGGTATGGTCACTATGAGTTTGTGGTGATGCCTTTTGGACTGACTAATGCACCAGCAGTGTTCATGAGTCTAATGAACCGAGTCTTTCAGAAATATCTTGATGATTTCGTGATTGTATTTATTGATGATATTCTGATCTATTCAAAGAACTTGGACGATCATGCTAACCACCTTAGAACAGTTTTGCAAACGCTGCGAAATGAGAAATTGTATGCTAAACTATCGAAATGTGCGTTTTGGTTACAAAGAGTGGTATTTCTTGGGCATATTATATCTGGAGATGGTATTTCAGTTGATCCCAGTAAGACAGAGGCAGTGATTAATTGGCCTAGACCGAAATCTGTGCCAGAAATTCGAAGTTTTATGGGTCTTGCAGGGTATTACCGACGGTTTATTCAGGATTTCTCGAGTATTGCAAAGCCTATAACTCAGTTGACACAGAAAAATGCACCCTTTGTTTGGTCAGAAGCATGTGAGAACAGTTTTCTGGAATTAAAGAAGAGATTAACTACCGCACCAGTGTTGACAATTCCTTTCGGGTACTGGTGGATTTTGTTAGAGTAGATGCCCAACTAGCCAACTTGTGGCGTGTGGGTTTTATAGACTCTTGTACAAACGATCTTTATATATGATATTCGCATTTTCTTGTATGGCATTCTTTACTTTCATTATGTGTGTAATGATTTACAATTGTGTTGAGTAAAGACCTAGAATACACTAAAGCGTATGTTAGATGTGATAGTGGGTATGACGGCT
>KV018650.1:2302-16756 GCA_001598015.1 Dorcoceras hygrometricum
TGATCCACTTACGAAGCCCTTGCCAGGACCGTTGTTTGAAAAACATCACGAAACAATGGGACTGCGTCTGATGAGTAGTTGGCTATAGGGCAAGTGGGAAATTATTAGAGTATATGCCCAACTAGCCAACTTGTGGCGTGTGGGTTTTATGGACTCTTGTATATGACAATCTTTATTTATGAAATACGCATTTATTTATGACATTATTTATTTTCATTGTGATCATAATGTTAACAATTGTGTTGGATAAAGACCTAGAATGCACCATAGTGTATGTTAGATGTGATAGTGGATATGATGGCTATCATGAAACACGTCTAATAGTCACAGTGTATTCTGAATTCGTTCCTAGTCGATTGGGCCGTCAAAATGAGGATAAGGCCGCCCGAGCTTGAGACTAGCATCTGCGATGTTAAGTACCATGTTTCATTGGTAGTGAACATTGTGATGTTCTGAGCATGCAGATGGATAGTGACCTGGTGATCTATCGAACTACCCTCGTTCGGACTTTCCAAGTGGTTACCATTTGCCGAGTGGATAAGTCCGAGGTCTTGGTTGTACTGGTTAGTCCTCACTACTCGAAATGTCATTGAGACTCTACATGATAGGCGCCTCACTTTCACCCGTTTGCCGACTCACTTGGGGTCATTAGGCGGCGGGATTGGGTGAGGTCCCCATGCATGTAGGAGTCGATGCTTCGTTGTCGAGGATTCACCGCTCGCTTTCATGCGTGGATATCCTATGCTATCTGAGGGAATAATAGTATTTAAATCTCTGGCCAGAGTACTGGATGTGTTTTAGGTAAATGGGTTTACCTAGTTACACTCGCGATGTCACTATCCGATCTCCAAGATGTATGCGTAGCTATCGGATCTATAGCGACTCTCGATTTACCAATGGTCGTTGATCTGATCGGGATATATGTGTAGAAAGGACCGTACTGTACGCTAACCACGACCAACTGGTTCTTACAGGAACTATCAGTGATACCTAGGGAATCATGGGGCGATGTTGCTAGGCGCTTTATCATGATCCGATGGGCAAGTCCGAAATTGTGATTTCGGGCAAAACTGTCATTTTGGACTAGGTAAACCGAAAAATTGTTTTCGCATCATAATATTCAGTTTATGAAACTGATTCGATCGGTCCGATCTGATCGTCGATCGAAGTTATGATGAAGCCACGGTGATGCGGATGAACCGAATGTTCATATATTGGATTGGGCCCGCCCCAGGTCCAATGGGCCGGTTCAAGCCCATCATACCTATACTTAGTCTTGACCTAGGGCATCTAAAGAGAGACTTGCTCACAACCCTAGCCTCCAAGCTCCAAAAACCGCCGCCCCTCCTCTCAAACCTCACGCACAGCCGCCGCCCACCGCCGCCCACCGCCGTGCCGCCGCCGTCCGTTTGTCGTGTGATCGGACTTGTTTCGATCACCATGACGAGGAGATTCCATCCGTGGAAAAATCCATCAGATCTTCTAGTGCAGATTGACGGAGGCAGATTGATCGGACTTGTTTGGGTCTCACAGAGCCCTACGAGCAGCCCCTTAGCCGAAAAAATTCATGAAACAATTAGAACCATGGTGCAACTTCATGAGTCATGCATGGATCCATAGAAAATAAACATGGATTTCAATAAACCACATACAATTCATGCATTAAATCATCAAAAACATTTTAATATAGTTTAAGTTGTGAGAAAAAGGATTGATATCACATGCCTGGCTTGGAGAAAAGTTAGATCTGCCAGTTACCGACGTAGAAGACACGAGATCGGGGCACGACCGCCTTTGGATCACCAAAGATCTGAAATTTTCAAAGGGGCTGTTCTTGAGGGAGGAGGGGACGGCTACAATGGATGGAGGAGGCTAGGTTTAGAGTAATTGTTTTGTGTTTTGGAAATAATGGGGTGACAAGTTTGGCCCCTAAAGTTTAATTAAGAAAAGGAAAGGGATTTTGACATGCTTGCCCCTCCACTCAATTAGAATGCTAATTAAAACTTAAACTTGGTTTTAAAAATCTCAAATTTTCGTAATTAAAGTCCCCTGAAATTTTAAAACATCTTAAAATCCATTAAAACAGCCCGTATAGGCGAAAAACGGGTTCCCATCCAAAATAATCATAAAAACCCCAAAATTTCAGAAATTGTTGCTTAAAATGACATGTAATAATCTAAAATTATTTTCCCCCTAGTCATGCACTCATTTCTACGTAGTCAGGAATTTATAGGCGTTATAACTCTCCCCCCTGAAAGGAATTTCGTCCCCAAAATTAAGTACGTACAAAATAACTCCGGGTAGCGCGTCCGCATATCGGCCTCAGTCTCCCTGGTAGCTTCATCCTCCGAGTGATTCTGCCACCGGACCTTGACCATCGGAATACTCCGTGGTCTCAGCCTGCGCTCCTCCCGAGATAATATTTGTACCGATCGCTCCTCAAATGATAAGTCTGGCCCTAACTGGAGCGGCTCAAAATCCAAACGAGTGACGGATTCGGAACATACTTCCGTAGCATCAAGATGTGGAACACATTATGAACTGCTGACAAGCTGGGTGGTAATGATACACGGTACGCCAGAGTACCAACCCTCTCCAAAATCTCGAATGACCCAATAAACCTTGGAAACTGAGCTTGCCTCTCCGACCAAAGAGCATCACGCCCTTCATGGGCGATATCCTCACAAACACATGATCTCTGACAGCTAACTCTAGATCTCGTCGTCTTTGATCGGCATAAATCTTTCTGACAACTCTGGGCTGTCCTCATCCGATCTCAAATCCTTGTTACAATCTCCGCTGTCTACTGTACTAACTCCGGTCCAGTCAACATCCTCTCTCCAACCTCGTCCCATGCACGGGAGATCTACATCTTTGCCCGTACAGAGCCTCATACGGAGCCATCCCAATCGATGCCTGAAAGATGTTGTTGTACGTGAACTCTACCAGCAGCAACCTCAAGTCCCACGTATCCTGAAATATTTGACACAAGCTCTCATCAAATCCTCCAGAATTTGGTTGACCCTCTCTGACTGTCCGTCTGTCTGCGGATCAAAATCTATACTGAATGACAATCTAGTCCCAAGGCGGCATGTAAACTCCTCCAGAACGCAGACGTGAATCTGGTGTCTTTGTTCGACACTATAGAGACTGGTATGCCATGCAGTCTGACAACTTCTCTGATGTAGAGCTCTGCATACTGCGTCAGGGTGAAAGTAGTCTTCACGGGTAAGAAATGCGCCAACTTGGTGAGTCTATCCAAAATCACCCATATCATCGTGTACCATCTGGGACTCCTGGGCAATCCTACCATGAAATCCATCGTGATATGCTCCCACTTCCACTCAGGAATAGGGAGTGGCTGCAACAACCCTGCCGGTCGCTGATGCTCTGCCTTGACCTGCTGACAAGTCAGGCACTCAGATACAAATATGATGGATCTGTGTAAACAGATCCTGATTAAGTGTTGAATTACACAAAACCTGTTATTGTGTTACTAATGTTTCTACTCAGTGTACAGATGTTAGCTGGTAATACAACAAGAAAAGTATCGAAGAAGAACAATTCAGCAGTAAGCTATAGTGTTCAGTAGTTGAAGCAAACAGCTGTTGAAATAGTAGAAATCTGATGAACAGTACAAGTCTGAAGAGAAGAGAAGCTGTTGGACATACGAAGAAGACAACAGCTGAACAAACAATAAATAAACCAGCTGTTGCGCAAGCGTGAATGAATCAGAGTTGATGTGAAGAGGAATCTGGAATCAGAAATGATGACGTCAGCATGTCTACTGATTGAGAGAAGTTGTGATCAGCGATGATGGCATCAGCAGTGATGTCATCACAATCATCAGTTGGAAGCAGACGAGAGCTACAGTGCAACCAGTCGATGGTACTTAAAGTTAGCGATTGCATAACGATGTCGTTTGGATAAATGGATACGACAGCGTTTTGCCTTCGCGCTAAGTTTCAGAAGATGGTTTTTGCGATGATGATAACCAGCAGGTAGCTACAGTAGTTTGTTCATCCAGACGAGAGCTACAATGTTATAATTAACCAGTCGAGGATGCATAGCAAACGATGTCGTTTGGATAAGTTAAAACGACAGCGTTTTAACTAACCAGTCATTGGGTAATCCAGACGCAAGCTACAATGATCCAGTCGCAAGCATTTCACGACCAACGTCTGGACAACCAGCTGCAAGCATATCTTCACCAGCTGGTCAATTAGTCGCTAGCACATCTAGTCCACCAGCTGATGTACCAGTCGCAAGCTACAGTGTACCCAGTCGCAGGCTACCGTGTTTTGCATATCCAGCCGACAAAGAATCCAGACGCAAAGAAGCTAAAGGAAATAACCAGACGCAGTAGTTGAAGATACAACCAGTAGCGAAGCAGTTGAAAAATTATATTATGAAGATTTACTAAAGCTGAATGTCAACTGCTGAGCCTAGTTCAAATGTTGAAGACGACAAAAAACCTGCAAAAGAAAGGACACAAGGACAACTCTAATCCAGACGCAAGCTACAATGATCCAGTCGCAAGCATTTCACGACCAACGTCTGGACAACCAGCTGCAAGCATATCTTTGCCAGCTGGTCAATTAGTCGCTAGCACATCTAGTCCACCAGCTGATGTACCAGTCGCAAGCTACAGTGTACCCAGTCGCAGGCTACCATGTTTTGCATATCCAGTCGACAAAGAATCCAGACGCAAAGAAGCTAAAGGAAATAACCAGACGCAGTAGTTGAAGATACAACCAGTAGCGAAGCAGTTGAAAAATTATATTATGAAGATTTACTAAAGCTGAATGTCAACTGCTGAGCCTAGTTAAAATGTTGAAGACGACAAAAAACCTGCAAAAGAAAGGACACAAGGACAACTCCCTGTCGGTACTTTACAGAACATCTTTCAACGGGAAGAACTTGTGTCCAACGAATTGAATTTGAACAGAGGCTATTTAAGGGAGAAGATTTGAAGGAAGAAGTGGACTGTATGATGATTCTATGAAGATTCAAATTACAGAGGGAAGAAATACTGGAGACGAAGCAGTAGACCGCCTTTAGAGAGGAGCGTATAACGAGTGTCTACTGCTGAGTCTTAATTAGATTTTGTAGAGCATTTCCCTAGTGTGTGTGATTTATTCATTCGAGAGTTGTGCTTACACTGTAAATCTCACACACACAGAGATTCATTCACATCCATTGTATAGTGAATGAATCTCAAACCCAGTACAAAAGCAGATCCCGTCCAAGCACGACGACGTTAAACTCTGTGTTTGTAGCCTTTCTCGCTTAGGCGTAAAACAAGTGAGTAACAGCCGAGGGCTGGTGGAGTCTAGGAGTTCTCGCAGCTGCTGGTTGCGGGATCGGGTCTGTACACGTTGTATAGATCAAATCTTCTAGTGGAACCTTTCGAGGAGGAAGAAGGGGAGACGTAAGATATTGAAGTCCGAACTTCCATAAACAAATGAGCTGTGTATTGTATTTCTTATTTACAGTTCCGCATATGCATTTTACATTTAGCACTCACTCATACACCATTACACACAGTAAGTCGAACAGATTTCTGTTTACAGAAATCTGTTTGCAACGTTTTAAAAATTAGGATTCAGTTCTGGTGTTTTCCGCATGTTTTATTACATACCAGATCTGTCTCCGGTGCTCTGTTTTAATGTTCAAGAACCCGAGATATTGCACCTCATTATAGCAGCGCAAAAATTTTATTAACAATAGCAGCGCTGTTTAAGTCATTTTTCGGTCCTAACAAGTGGTATCAGAGCAGTTTGTTCTTGAACGACCATTTATTTTAAAACGTACGTGCTATGTTTTTAAAATGTTTAAAATGTTTTTGAGTAGCTTATATTATGAAGGCCAGATGAAAATGATTTGTTTTATAGATAGAACTTTTTTCTCTTGATGAACTGTCACGGAATGCGCGAGTTCCGTGTGGATGCCAAGATCCTATTTTGGTTGGGCTATAAGTTCACCTGGAGCGAGGCTCGGTGACAAGCACATAGGACGAAATAGGAGAATGAAAATCTGAGCTTTAGTTGTCACATTTTCTTTCTGGTTCTTCATATGTGAGTGACTCAGTACCACAAGTTTTTATTTGAAACGATATTTAAAGTGCTCTGATGATATGCGGTTTTTGTTTCAGCTGGTGCTTCATTTTTTAAAATGATTTGAGCTTATATTATAAAAGATAGGAAGAGTTTTAATTAATCTCTCGTCTGCATATTATAAGCTAAAGCAGAAGCACAATTTCAGCTCTTTCAAAATCATATCGTTCATGCATTTGGTTCTTCCCACAAATCTGTTTTTGATTTCCAAAATTTAAAATTCCTGCTGTCACGTTGTTTTTGTTGTGACAGTGTAGGGAGAGCTTTGATTTAAATTTCAGAAAGACCAGATTTCGACCTCTTTTTGATTCCCACAAAAAGGGAGAGAATTGTTAGGTCATGCATTTATTATTTAAGGTTTTGTGTAAATCAAAAAGGGAGAGATTGATGGATCTGTGTAAACAGATCCTGATTAAGTTTTGAATTACACAAAACCTGTTATTGTGTTACTAATGTTTCTACTCAGTGTACAGATGTTAGCTTGTAATACAACAAGAAAAGTATCGAAGAAGAACAATTCAGCAGTAAGCTATAGTGTTCAGTAGTTGAAGCAAACAGCTGTTGAAATAGTAGAAATCTGATGAACAGTACAAGTCTGAAGAGAAGAGAAGCTGTTGGACATACGAAGAAGACAACAGCTGAACAAACAATAAATAAACCAGCTGTTGCGCAAGCGTGAATGAATAAGACGTCGATGTGAAGAGGAATCTGGAATCAGCAATGATGACGTCAGCATGTCTATTGATTGAGAGAAGTTGTGATCAGCGATGATGGCGTCAGCAGTGATGTCATCACAATCATTAGTTGGAAGCAGACAAGAGCTACAGTGCAACCAGTCGATGGTACTTAAAGTTAGCGATTGCAAAACGATGTCGTTTAGATAAATGGATACGACAGCGTTTTGCCTTCGCGCTAAGATTCAGCAGATGGTTTTTGAGATGATGATAACCAGCAGGTAGCTACAGTAGTTTGTTCATCCAGACGAGAGCTACAGTGTTATAATTAACCAGTCGAGGATGCATAGCAAACGATGTCGTTTGGATAAGTTAAAACGACAGCGTTTTAACTAACCAGTCGTTGGGTAATCCAGACGCAAGCTACAATGATCCAGTCGCAAGCATTTCACGACCAACGTCTGGACAACCAGCTGCAAGCATATCTTCACCAGTTGGTCAACCAGTCGCTAGCACATCTAGTCCACCAGCTGATGTACCGGTCGCAAGCTATAGTGTACCCAGTCGCAGGCTACCGTGTTTTGCATATCCAGTCGACAAAGAATCCAGACGCAAAGAAGCTAAAGGAAATAACCAGACGCAGTAGTTGAAGATACAACCAGTAGCGAAGCAGTTGACAAATTATATTCTGAAGATTTACTAAAGCTGGATGTCAACTGCTTAGCCTAGTTCAAATGTTGAAGACGACAAAAAACCCGCAAAAGAAAGGACACAAGGACAACTCCCTGTCGGTACTTTACAGAACATCTTTCAACGGGAAGAACTTGTGTCCAACGAATTGAATTTGAACAGAGGCTATTTAAGGGAGAAGATTTGAAGGAAGAAGTGGACTGTATGATGATTCTGTGAAGATTCAAAATACAGAGGGAAGAAATACTGGAGACGAAGTAGTAGACCGCCTTTAGAGAGGAGCGCATAACGAGTGTCTACTGCTGAGTCTTAATTAGCTTTTGTAGAGCATTTCCCTAGTGTGTGAGATTTATTCATTCGAGAGTTGTGCTTACACTGTAAATCTCACACACACAGAGATTCATTCACATCCATTGTATAGTGAATGAATCTCAAACCCAATACAAAAGCAGATCCCGTCCAAACACGACGACGTTAAACTCTGTGTTTGTAGCCTTTCTCACATAGGCGTAAAACAAGTGAGTAACAGCCGAGGGCTGGTGGAGTCTAGGAGTTCTTGCAGCTGCTGGTTGTGGGATTGGGTCTGTATACGTTGTATAGATCAAATCTTCTAGTGGAACCTTCCGAGGAGGAAGAAGGGGAGACGTAGGACATTGAAGTCCGAACTTCCATAAACAAATGAGCTGTGTATTGTATTTCTTATTTACAGTTCCCCATATGCATTTTACATTTAGCACTCACTTATACACCATTGCACACAGTAAGTCGAACAGATTTCTGTTTACAGAAATCTGTTTGCAACGTTTTAAAAATTAGGATTCAGTTCTGGTGTTTTCCGCATGTTTTATTACATACCAGATCTGTCTCCGGTGCACTGTTTTAATGTTCAAGAACCCGAGGTATTGCACCTCATTATAGCAGCGCAAAAATTTTATTAACAATAGCAGCGCTGTTTAAGTCGTTTTTCGGTCCTAACAAAATATCCCGATATCCTTCTTCATCCCCGACCACCATTACAGCATCTGCACATCTCTGTACATCTTTGTACTCCCTGGGTGGATGGAGTACGTCGATACATGAGCCTCAGATAAGATCTTGGCTCTCAACTGTCCAGTACTTAGTACTCACATACGGCCTCTAAAACGGACTATCCCATCCTCAACTATGTACGAACCTCGTCCTCTGGCCTCATCTCTCTATCTACACAGCTGTAACTGCTCATCGGAGTCCTGCCCATCTCTAATCCTCTCTCGAAGAGTCGGCTGAATAGGGAGCGCTGCCAAACTCGGTGCACAGCCTTCTGAATAAAACTCCAGACCGAATCTCCGAATCTCAGCCCATAGTGGCCTCTCAACTGACAAACATGCCACTACTGCAGTCTTCCGGGCTCAAAGCGTCCGCTACTACATTAGCCTTACCCGGATGGTAGCTAATGTCACAGTCATAGTCCTTCACCAACTCTAGCCATCTGTGGTGCCTCATGTTCAGCTCCTTCTGGGTGAAGAAGTACTTGAGGCTCTTGTGGTCGATGAAGATCTGACACTTCTTGCCGTACAAATAGTGTCTCCAAATCTTCAAAGCGAACACTACTGCTGCAAGCTTTAGATCATGCGTTGAATAGTTCTGCTCATAACTCTTCAACTGCCTCGACGCATAAGCGATAACCTTGCTTCCTTTCATCAGAAATGCACCCATTGCCGTACAAATAGTGTCTCCAAATCTTCAAAGCGAACACTACTGCTGCAAGCTTTAGATCATGCGTTGAATAGTTCTGCTCATAACTCTTCAACTGCCTCGACGCATAAGCGATAACCTTGCTTCCTTGCATCAGAAATGCACCCAAACCTCTTAGGGAAGCATCTGTGTACACTACAAACTCCTCATGATTCACCGGCATAGCTACCACTGATGCTGAAGTGAGGGCCTCCTTTAGCTGATCAAAGCTCCTCTGACACTCAGGAGTCCACACAAACTTCGCATTCTTCTTGGTCAGGGCTATCAAGGGCACTGAAATCGAAGAGAATCCCTTGATAAACTTGCGATAGTATCCTGCTAACCCCAAGAAACTGCGAATCTCCACTGTATTCCTCGGAATCCCCCAGTTCTGCACTATCTCCACCTTCGATGGGTCGACTGAAATCCCATCTCTCGACACAATATGCCTTAAGAATGCCACCCGATCTAGCCGAAACTCGCACTTGCTGAACTTGGCATACAATCTGTGCTCCCTCAACGTCTGCAAAGATGTCTGAAAGTGCTGTCCATGCTCCTCCAAGCTCCTTGAATAGACCAGAATGTCGTCGATGAAAACTATAATGAACTGGTCTAAATACTATATGAATACACTGTTCATCAGATCCATGAAAATCGCTGGGGCATTCATCAGGCCAAACGGCATCACCATGAACTCATACTGGCCGTAACGTGTCCGAAAGACAGTCTTGGACACGTCCTCCTCTCTAACTCTCAACTAATGGTAGCCAGATCTCAGATCAATCTTCGAGAAAATCGAAGCTCCCTGCAACTGATCAAATAAATCCTCTATCCTCGGGAGTGGATACTTGTTCTTCACTTTAACTCTGTTCATCTCCCGGTAGTCGATACACAATCTCATGCTGTCATCCTTCTTCTTCACAAACAAAACTGGTGCGCCCCATGGAGAAAATCTAGGGCGTATGAACCCCTTGTCGAGCATCTCCTGAATCTGCTACTTCAGCTTCTTCATCTCGGTAGGAGCAAAACGATACAGAGACTTAGAGATAGGCACTGTACCTGGCATCAGCTCATTAGAAAACTCCACCTCGCTACGATGGAACTCCCACTACATCATCAGGGAAGACATCTGCAAACTCCCTGACTACCTCCACCTCAGACAGTGAAGGGCCTGCTGAACATCCAGAAGCGATGACACTGGCCAAGAACGCCTGACATCCGAGTTCAACTAGCTTCCTGGCCTGGAGAAATGATATAAATCTGGGCTTCTGCGGCCTCCTCGCTGCCTCAAATAAGAAGGCTTCTTGCCCTGACGGTCTGATAGTCATTGTCCTCCGCTGAAAGTCTATCACTGCTCCAAACTCTATCAGCCAATCCATACCTAGGATGAGGTCGAATCCTGACATCGACAAAACGACCAAATCCGCTCTGATCACATGATCCTGTAACATCATCGTCAACCCCTTCACGACGCTGGTCGTCGTCAACTCCTCTTTGGACAGAACCGTCACGGCGAGAGCTACTCCCAAGCTCTCCGGAACCAAACCCATCCTCTATGTGAACGCACTCGAAATAAACGAGTGGGTCGCCCTTGAGTCTAGCAAAGTGAAGGAAGTGACACCTATCACACGAATCTCGCCTGAAATAGAAATGTCACACAGGTACGCGTTTACGGTCAAACTAGATCCCAAAAAGTATTTTAGATGCCTAAGACATTTCTAAGTTCGATAGTCCTAACCGTCTAAGTTCCCAAAGAAAGTTCTAGAAGGTCTAACAGGTTTACTTAAATCAATCCAGTAACCTAAGGAATCGAATCTCCTAGCAGTTCTCTACTCGGCAACTAGCAGATCTGTAGTCCCAGGAAACTACTCGGGTCCCTGCTTGCGGAACCGCTCAGCCACATCCTCCTCATGCAACTTCCCAGAACGTTCCGACTGCTACTCTAGCATTCTGGTGACTCCTATCGTGTCTGGGAGGCATACTGATACACCAAAACCTTATCACGTAAATGTAAGTGCATGACTAAGTGCATGACTCTAAAACTCTCAAAGTTAAATTAATGCTGAAAATGGAACATGCATCATGTGAAAATAAACATGCATCATAAAACTCTATAACTTACAGACTGGTAGTGCGACTTCCGAGCTCAACGCAGCAGGCTAGTACCCCACCAGAACCACCCGCTTTGATACCAAATGAAACGAACCAGACTCTAGAATTTTTTTTTAAATAATGTGCGGAATAACTAAAATAAAAACACTATGGCTCGTTACCTTTGAACATTTTCTAAATCATCATTTTATAACATGAATAAAATCAATGCCTCGAAAACATTAAATCGTCAATGCTAGTTAAAAATCAGAGTATGAAAAGGTGAGGAAACATAACATGTAAGTAAATGCCTGAAAGGTGTATCATGACATAAATAAAGACATCGTAGCGGCCATGGGGTACTGCTGCAACGGGCGTTCAAAGGTCCTCACCGCCAGTCGGAATAAAGTCCACAGGGTCATCATTTAGCACCCAAACCCCATGGGACCACGAATTTAAGGAAAAAGAAATATAAGACAAAAATGAAGGGCTGAAATGAATTGTAGCAAGCTGTATTGCCTTGCCAAGAAAATACGAAGAATAAACAGTTGGCGCCAAGTAGAAAAATTAAAATTTCAATATCAGATTTCAAGTTACAAAATGCAATTGCAAATTAAAACTACCGGAACTCTGTTTGAATTCACTATTGTTGTAATAGATCTTTATACAGATGGGAAAAAGATAAAAAACAACAACAACAAAGCAGACGTCGTGGAACAGTTGGCCTTTTGATAAACACACACACACCACAACTGATTCAGATCCCTTCTCCCGTCTTCCCCGGAACTAACTCACCTGCACCAAGAAAGCTAGTGAGCCTAGGGGCTCAGCAAGCAAAACTTAGAATAACAATAGTACAATATGGGCAGGCGCAATACATACAATAACATAGTTTAAAGGAAGACATTTTAAACATAGATGTTCGTAACATCTGATAAGGGAGTACTCAGATCCCAACATTTAATTCTTTAGACTTATGGCTCAGAAGTTCCACTTAGGTCCCGTTGCACTTGATCAAATGACTACTGATATCAGTTTCCATATGGCGAAGTTTGCCCAATATGAAGGGGCAACCGACACGCACGACTGCTGCTCACCCTTCCAACCATTGAGCATGAATACAAATCTAGAGGTTGATTTCGAATCATCCACGTCACACTGGAAGCTAGAATCAGTGTAGCCTTCCAGTTTCAGTTCACCACCCCCATAGACCATGAACATATTCTTAGTCTTCGTAAGTACTTAAGAATATCCTTCACAGCCTTCCAATGCAATTGGCCGGGGTTGGCCTGGTAGCGGCTCATGACACTCAGAGCATATGCGACATCCGGTCTAGTTGAGATCATGCCATACATAATACTACCTATTTCCGAGACATATGGTACAAGTGCCATACTCTCTATCTCCTCATCAGTCTTCGGACATATAGACTTAGATAGAGTGACCCCGTGGCTCATAGGTAGGTGTCCTCTCTTGGATTCTTCCATAGAGAACCTCTTAAGTATGGTATCGATGTAGGTGGCTTGGGTGAGTCCGAGCATCCGTTTCGATCTATCCCGATAAATCTGTATTGCAAGAATATAGGATGCTTCACCCATGTCCTTCATCGAGAATCTACTAGAAAACCAGACTTTAGTTGACTGCAGCATTCCTACATCATTCCCAATGAGTAGAATGTCATCAACATAAAGTACAAGGAATGTCACAGCGCTTTTAACTACCTTTTTATATACACATGGCTCCTCGGGATTCTTGATGAAACCAAATTCCTTAATTGTTTCATCGAATCTCAGGTTCCAACTCCTCGATGCTTGTTTGAGACCGTAGATCGATCTCTGAAATTTGCATACCTTATGCTCACTTCCTACAGATGTGAAATCCTCAGGCTGCGTCATATAGATATCTTCCTTAATGTTTCCATTAAGGAACGCAGTTTTCACATCCATTTGCCATATATCATAGTCGTACCATACGGCTATGGCCAGTAAGATTCTAATCGACTTGAACATTGCGACTGGTGAAAAGGTTTCATCATAGTCAACACCTTGCCTTTGAGTGTAACCTTTCGCGACCAGTCGTGCCTTGTAGGTCAATACCTTACCGTCAGGCCAAGTTTCCTCTTGTATATACATTTGCACCCGATAGGAACAATTCCTTCGGGGGGATTAACAAGAGTCCAAACTTGGTTCGCATGCATCGAGTCAATCTCAGACTGCATTGCTTCAAGCCACAAATTAGAATCAGCATCGGAAATTGCCTCCTTGAAAGTCCTTGGTGTTGGGGATCCTGATCGCGCCCCCCGACGAGGCAGCGGAAGAACAGAAATTACATGTGCCGGGAGACGATCAATACGATGATACAAAAAAAATTCTATGACATTCATAGGGTGTTATAAAGAATACCTTGCTGGCACTTGTGCCTGGCTCGAACCGGAATTACAAGAACCCGGCTCTTCTCGGTAGGTGACGGTAGATCCGTCAATTAGGTCCATGACCGGAACTGATCTTCCTCCAATCATCCTGCACTATAAGGCTGAAGGATTTTATCTCCAACGGATTCTCCTCGAAAAACTAGGCCGGAAACAATTTTCCGGCGAGCGGCGGCGGCAGGCGGCGCACGGCGGCGGCGTGGGGACGATGAAGAGAGGGGCGGCTATAATTAGGTTTAGGGTTAGGAGTTTAATGATCAAGTGTGTTTAGATTAAAGCCTTATTCTACTTAAGTAGACTTGGTGATGTGTTTGGATCCGGCCCAACGGGCCCGGGTCCAACGGGTGAACATTCCGTTCTCCCCATCACCGAGACTTCATCGTAACTCCGATCGCCGATCAGATCGGACGGATCGACTCAGTTTCCAAAACTGAATACTATGATCTGAAAAACCATTTTTCAGAACCCCAGTGCAAAATGACCGTTTTGCCCCTCAACATCGGCAAATCACGATTTGACCTCTGTTGACCTTTTAGGAAGTCACACTCCCAAAATCCTCTTCGTATGCTCAACACATTGAGCTGAGTATCCGTGCGGGAATCTCAAATCCAGTACTTGTGTGACCCTCAATGGTTCAGGGATACAGCTAGCCGTGGGCCACAACCATTGTGGCTCCGGAATCACAATTCCGGACTTGTATGGTAAAGCCTCTAGCAACATCGCCCCATGATCCCATAGGTAT
>KV018651.1:9753-20372 GCA_001598015.1 Dorcoceras hygrometricum
TGAGGGGCAAAACGGTCATTTTGCACTGGGGTTCTGAAAAATGATTTTTTCAGATCATAGTATTCAGTTTCGGAAACTGAGTCGATCGGTCTGATCTGATCGGCGATCGGAGTTACGATGAAGTCTCGGTGATGGAGATGAACTGAATGTTCATCCGTTGGACCCGGGCCCGTTGGGCCGGTCCAAGTCCAACACTAACATCTATTTAAATATAGATTAGAACTAATAATAACATGCAAGACTCTAAACCCTAACCCTAATCACTTGGCCGCTGCCCCCTCTCTACATCATCCTCACGCCGCCGCAGTCGCCGCCGCCGCTTCGCCGGAAAATTGTTTCCGGCCTAGTTTTTCGAGGAGAATCCATTCGCGATAAAATCCTTCAGCCTTCTAGTGCAGGCTGATTGGAGGGAGATCGATTCCGATCGTGGACCTGATTGACGGATCTACCGTCACCTACCGAGAAGAGCCGGCGTTCTTGTAATTCCGGTTGGAGCCAGGCACAAGTGCCAGCAAGGTATTCGTTTTGAACACCCCATGAATGTCATAATATGAATTGTTCAACGTATTGATCGTCTCCCGGCATATGTATTTTCTGTTCTTCCGCTGCCTCGCCGGGGGGCGCGATCCGGATCCCAACAACAACCGCCTCCAACAATGGTATAGAAGGGAAGAGCTTCTCGAGAGGAGTCCAACGCTACCTCGCACGTACCAAACAACGGTCTAAAACGAAAAAATTCTCCGGAGAAACTAAAGGTGAACAGTGCTCTAGGGTTCGAGAAACAGAGGTCGAAAATTAGGAGAATTTTACTAAGTATGGGATCTAGTATCTCAAATCTAAGACCAAGTCTTTCTTAAATAAATCTCGCGACTGCTGAAATCTGGTTAAAATCATGCACCGACAAAAACAGATCCCTCTACAAGATAACGCATGCGCTAACAAAACGACGTCGCTCAGGACACGTCATCAAATCTGGTCGCTACCGCTAAATGCTGGAAACACGCTACGCACACAACAGCGATCGCTACAGGAGAGTTTACCAGCATTGACGTTTGTTCCCAGAACTCGCGCTACACACAACAGATCTCTCCTTATGCGAGCAGACCTCTCCCTAGCGCTAGACCAAATACGACGTCGCACCAACTTATCCAAACGACAACGTTTCCATAAAATAAAACGACGCAGCTTCGCACACGTCAACAAATCTGAAGACAGCACGCTAACGCTAAAACATTAATCGCTGGCAACAGATCTCTCCCGCAAGCGTTCACCAAAACGGCACCATTTCCTTCGCGCTACAGGAACTTGCTGTCCACATCTAGAACAATACATGCGTTAACAGATAACCTTACGTCATCACATCTGATTGCTAACTCAACCGATACTCAACAGCAACGCTTACATTAGCCATTGCTACGCCAACGCGAAAACAGAAAATATGATGTCATCAAATCTGCCAACAGATTCAAACTCGAAAAATTCCAAAATTACAAAAACATCCAAAAATGCTCTAAATGTGAAATATGACCCGAAAATGCAAACAAAACATCCAAACAGAGATCTGAACCACCAGAAATCTCCAAAAACCGATTAATTCCAACAAATTAATCTTAATTACATTTCAGGTCTGACAATTCCATACCTGAGAAATCCAAGCCAAGCTGGCTAAAGAACAAACTGGACAAATACAAAGCAAAAGCTGGTCGAAAGTCATTTGTTCCTAACCAGTCATGGCGTAGTTCAACGAAGGTAAAATCTGGTTGGAAAAAGGCTCAGTCGAGGAGAGATTTAAGTGGTCAAAGTATGAAATCAAAATTCAACATATCTGACTGTAATTATGCACAGACCCTCACAGACTCTAGTACTGGAAAAACTGTTAAGGTAATTCAAGTATGGGTCTCGAAAGGGGTAATCCGATCAAGACCCAAGTAGAATTGGGTACCAAAAGCTGTTTGTACAGGACAACTGGTACGAACCAGTAGATGTATCAACCATATGGTACCTGGACAGCGGTTGTGCGAGACACATGACGGGAAACCAAAAGCTGTTGAATGATGTCGTTCCACAAAAAGGAGCAAAGATAGTCTTTGGTGATAACACTCACGGTAACACTGTGGGTAAGGGTAAGCTTACCCATAACATTTCTATTTCAGATATTTTAGTTGTTGATAATCTCCGTTATAATTTAATTAGCATTAGTCAGCTATGTGACAAAGGTTACATAGTTAAATTTCAACAACACACGTGCACAGTTCATAACTCAAATGGTCTGACCGTATTGGTGGGTAAAATATCTGGGAATACCTACATTATCGATTGGTCAGAGTAGCTGAGGTCTGAACAGTTATGCCTTACAGGTGACTCCTCCAAGGGCTGGCTGTGGCATCAAAGAATGAATCATCTATCATTCAAAACACTTGATAATTTGAGTCAGCATGATATGGTTTCTGGTATGCCGAAATTAAAATTTTCTAAGGATAAGATCTGTGCGGCATGTCAGCTGGGTAAGAAAATAAAATCTACTTTCAAAAATAAAGGCGGTAAGCGTTCTTCCCGTATCTTAGAGATTTTACATATGGATATTTTTGGTCCCATACGCGTAACTAGCTTAGGGGGAACGAACTAAATCCTTGCCGTTGTTGATGATTTTACAAAATATACTTGGGTGTTGTTTTTAAAAGCAAAATCTGAAACCACCGACCAGCTGATACGTCTTTTGAAACGTTTACAAAATGACAAATTTGTTCAGTCTACCGGATAAGGAGTGATCGTGGTACTGAGTTTTTAAATTCAAAATTAACTTCTTATCTGGAAGACTTAGGGATAAAGCATGAGCTTTCAGCAGCTAGAACTCCTCAGCAGAACGGGTTAGCTGAGAGGAGAAACCGTACTTTAAAAGAAGCTGCTAGGTCTATGATTGCTTATTCCGGTGTCTCACAAAAATTTTGGGCAGAAGTAGTTAACACAGCTTGTTATACTCAAAACAGATCTATGATTAATAGGATGCACGATAAAACCCCATATGAGATCTGGAATGGCAAGAAACCTGATTTATCTTATTTCAGGGTGTTTGGGTGCAGATGTTTTATTCATAATAATGGCAAAAAGCACCTAACAGCCTTTGAACCAAAATCTGATGCAGGTATATTCCTAGGTTATTCAGCTGTTAGCAAAGCATATCGCGTATTCAACAACAGAATCCTGATAGTTGAAAAATCTGCTCATGTTGTGTTCGATGAGACTAGTTTTAGATCAAATTAAGCTGCAAGCCTACATGAATGTGTTCACGTCTGGAATCAACAAGTCTTGATGACTCAGATGATGATGTGGCGCCACAAAGACAATCAGCTGAAGAACAACCAGCAGTGGACACACCGCACAACAACGCACAACAAGATCTAACAGGTAATCCAGTAGTCATCAATTTAACTAACGATGACTCTACATAGGGTCAGATCTTCCCATGTGTGCCAGCTGCTGGAAGTGAAGCGACTAATGTTCATCCAGATGACACTCGATCAGATGCTGCGCAAGCATACGCAAGAGTTTCTCATTTGGTTTCAAGACCAACTTCTGAAATACCAGATGCCAATACAGATTATCAATTGGCATCTACATCAACAGCTGGACAACAAGGCGCGAGCACATCGTATCAAGTGGTATCAAGACTAACGTCTGGACAATCAGTCGCAAGTGATCATCAAATGGTACCCAGACCAACAGCTGGAACAAGATCTGATCCAAGCTCACGTCTGGAATATAAATCACAACAGTTGGAACCTGACGCACAAGCCAATAACGAAGAATATCAATTGGCGTCAGCTGATCCAGTTGTTATCCAGCCAGCGACGCAGGGGGAACAAAGAGCAAATCCCATTGGACTTGATCTTCGGTGGAATAAAAATCATCCACCCGAGCAAGTCATAGATAATTTTGAATATCCTGTTCGCACACGAGGCCAGCTATCTCATGATCATTTTGATTCTGCATTCATATCGCATATAGAACCTAAGATGATAGATGAAGCCTTAGCTGACCCCAGCTGGATAGATGCAATGCAGGAAGAGTTAAATCAGTTTAAGCGTAATAACGTATGGCAACTGGTACATAGACCTTCTAATCATTCAGTCATAGGAACTCGATGGGTCTTTAGAAATAAACTGAATGAAGATGGTGTAGTTACTAGAAACAAATCTAGACTGGTAATACAAGGATTTAGGAAAATGGAAGGAATAGATTTTGATGAGACCTTTGCTCCAGTAGCTAGATTAGAAGCCATTCGCATGTTTGTATCTTATGCTGCATAAAAAGATTTTAAAGTATTTCAGATGGATGTTAAGAGTGCATTTTTAAATTGCATTTTAACAGAGCAAGTGTATGTTGCACAACCTCCTGGCTTCGTAAATCATACACATCCAGATTTTGTTTACGAACTGGATAAAGCTCTCTATGGGTTGAAGCAAGCACCCAGAGCAAGGTATGATACACTATCAAAATTCCTAATCGAGCATGACTTTACAATATGCACAGTAGATAAAAATTTGTTTAAGTTTGTAAAATCTGATCATGTTTTATTGGTACAAATATATGTTGATATTATTTTTGGGTCACCTAACCCCAAATTGTGCCAGAAATTTTCCAAGTTACTGCAGGACAAGTTTGAGATGATTATGATGGGGGAGCTGACGTTCTTTCTGGGATTACAAGTTAGACAGCTGGAGATGGGATATTCATTAACCAGGCGAAATATACGAAGGAACTGCTGAAGAAATTTGGCATGGAAAATAGTTCAGCTGCAGCGACCCCTATGAGCTCTTCAATCAAACTGGATAAAGATGAAGCTGGAACTGCCATTGAGGTATCTCTTTATCGTGGTATTATAGGATCTTTGCTATACATAACTGCTAGAAGACCAGACATCATGTTTTCTGTCTGTATGTGTGCTAGATTCCAAGCAGAGCCAAAGCAATCGCATTACATAGCTGTAAAGAGAATATAGAAATATCTTATGGGTACATCCAACGTGGGTCTTTGGTATCCCAAAGACTCAGACTTTCAACTAATCGGTTATAGTGATGAAGATTACGTAGGATGCAGGATTGATCGCAGGAGCACCAGCGGTACTTGTCAATTTTTAGGAGATCGACTGATTTCCTGGTTTAGTAAGAAGCAGACTTCCATCACAACGTCAACAGCTGAAGCGATTATCTTGCAGCTGGTAGCTGTTGTGCTCAAATCCTCTGGATACAACATCAGCTGAAGGACTATGGAGTTGATGCTTCTGAAGCGCCTATTCTCTACGACAACACCAGTGCGATAGCGATCACCCAAAATCCCGTGCTGCATTCAAGAACAAAGCACATCGAAATCAGGCATCACTTTATCAGGGATCATGTGCTAAAGAAAGACGTCCGGTTGGAGTATGTGTCGACTGAGCAGCAAGTTGCTGACATCTTCACAAAGCCTCTACCAGACGCAAAGTTTTCTTATTTTAGAAACATATTAGGTCTCCTTGAACTGCCTTGATTGTCTATGAGCTAACGCATTTTGTAGGTTGTCAGCTGTTGCTTAAATCAGCTGTAAGTCTTTGGTTCAGGGGGAACGCTAAGACTCTCAGCTGATGCAAGCACCTTGCGTTGGAAGATATCAATCGTACGGGGAACAAGGAGCTGAATTGTTAAGCGGACGTCAGATGAATATGTTACGACTGGACACACTCAGTTGTTACATATACACAGCTGATTCTTATTTGTAATCAGCTCCTGAAACCTCTCAACGATACGTTAAAATCAGCAGTGATGTTATTACAATCGTTGTACCAGCTGTGGCGATATCAAATTTTGGGTGTGTTTATTTTTATTTTATTATTTTTATATTGTACGATTAAAATATTTTGAAAACCTTTACACTGAACGAGTAAAATATTTTGAAAATCTTTTCAAAATCATTTCCAAAATTGTACGTGCCGTCAGATGCTTGACACGTGTTGTCAACATGCAAACGTCACATTTACATTCTCTCTCTCTTGCACCTTTTTGCATCCATAGTTATTTACGGTGTTTCATCTTTCGCTAACACTTACCTTTCAAATTACTATCGTGTATTCCTGTGATCGTGTTTTCTGCGTATTTCTCTTGCAAATTTCTTTCAGGCATTCTCAGTTACCTACCTATCAGAAATGGCTTCCTCACTGTTTGTCAACACCATTCACATTTGCTTCGATTCTGTCCTTGCCATGGACAACCAGGGGATGGTGGCTATGTTTGAATCTCTGGTGGCCACTGGCTTGAAGGGCTTTCTTGGTTGTCCTGCCGTGCTTCACGAAGCTGCTTTGCTGGAGTTCTTTGAAATGGTTCGATTAAGGACGGCTTAGTTGTTAATACTGTGAATGGCGTGTCAGTAGAGATATCTGAACAACTGCTGGAAGAAAGGTTTGAGCTTCCCGTTGAGGGTTTATCAGATTTGTCGGAGATATCTAAGGATTTAGTGGTTGATACAAGGAGCATCGTTTCTTTGACCGGTGAGCCAGTGAGTATGTCTGGGAAGAAGAAGGAAATGAAAATAGAGTTTCGTCTTTTATGTGATATTATGGCGAAGACGATATCCGTAAAGGTAGGATCCTTCGATGCAATCACACAAGAAAAATTTCTGATGATAGCAGGAATTACCTGTGGAGTGCAGGTTAACTGGAACAAGATATTGTTCAATATTCTGAAGGATATGGTTACTGCTGAAACAAGGCAAGCCAGGGGCTATTCCATTCAAATTAGTCTTCTGCTGGAGAACATTTCGAACTTGGAACTGGGAAAATCCACAGAGCCCTCTTCAAAGATTCTTACCGAGAAGACTGTGCATCGCTATATCATTCTAAATGACAGAGTTGGTGGCGAGGACGTGACGATGCTCCAAGGGTGAAGATAACTCCCGTGAAAAGGGCTGTCTCTAAGAAGATACCAGCAGCTGTAAATACTGAAGCGGCTCCAATCACGAAAAAGAAGAGCACTACGAAGAGCAAAGCAGTGTCCTCAAAAGACTCGTTGGATACTCTGTCTGTTGAAGCAGTGCCCCTTCAAATGATTGCGCCAAATACTGCTGCACTAACAGAGCAACTTCCAGTGCCAAAACGACCAACCCAAAAGAGAAAGAGGAGGTTGATACTCGGCTCTGATGATGAAATTGTTGATAGTGAGCCAGTTTTTGCGGGTGTTGAAGGAGAGCAGGCAGAGATAGCAGCTGACAGTGCTATTGTTGAAACAATTGTTGAAAGTGTTGCTGAACCAGTTTCTGAGCCCGCAGTGGCTGATGTTGTCAATGAAGGACCTTCCACTACTGATGATGCGGACGATATTATTCAGAAGGTTTTGACAGAGACTGCTCAAATTGGAGCGGACAAGGAAGAAATTGATGATGGTGGTGAGACTATCAGTGGCTCAGCTGTTGGGAGTCAGACAGTGGACACATTTGATGAGTTTGAACAATGGTTAAATTTGTCTTATGAGGAATTTCATGCTAGACAGGCAGATAGACCAGTTGAGACAGCAAGCGATACGGAGGATGAAATGGACTCAGATATGGGAAATCAGGAGTTGCCAGTTGTTGGGGGAACATATATTGTTCTTGGAAAAAATTTTGGTGTGCAGACAGAGGCCAGTCCTGATGAGCATCTTGTGAAGGAATCGATGGAAGCAATTGAGGAAAATCTGGTATCTACAGATGAGGCGATGTCTCTTGAGGACATCTTCTTGTCAATTCCTGTAGAGTGCCCAATACCGTCTGCTGGTGTGGAGATTACGAAGATTACTTTGGGAAAAAGTATCAAAATCCCTGGAGTCGATGAAAGGACCTGGTACATGGCCAGTCTTCCACAAATTCCGGTGGATGATAAGGGGAAGAAGCCTATTCTGGGGAAAGACCCAGTTAAGGGTAATCCTGTGAAGGAACAATTTTCACTGATACTCGCAGATATTGATCTGCTCGTACAGTTACGAGAGCAGATTATAAATGAGGTGGCTAAATTCTTTTATTCTTTCAGTCTTAAGAGATTAGCAAATCTAAAAATAGATGATTCTTATTATGCTAAGGAGGAACTTGTGTTGTCGTGGGCTAAAGCAGAGTCGACGGGAGTAACCCTTCAACGGAGAATGTAAATACTGCTGAAATACAGAGAAATGTTGATAAGGAAATTTTTTGAGGCTACAAAGATAAATTTTGCCCCCGGTGATGGGTCCTCTGCAACCGACCTCAAAATTCTGGATTGGTTATCAGACTTACATTGTTTGTTTTGGAAGAATTGAAGGAACAATCGCTTGTACACGGTCTTCATTGGGACAAGCCGTGTTGTTCCAAAGTTTTTGAAGGAAGAAATCGTGATCGTGGCACAGTCATTGCCCGATCAAACGCTAACACAAAATCTTCCTGCTGGATAAGAACAATGTTGCGGGTTGATGGAACTTGGGTTATTGAACCCTGTGCTGACTACTGGAAACCAATACCAAGAGAAGTTTCATCCAGTATGGTTGTTATCCCCTCCCGGCTTTCATATGTCGACACTCTCCCTCCCATGAGCGAATTTTTCAAGCTACTGAAAAAGAGGTGGGGAGATGTATGCATCGAAGTTGCCAAATTCTCTGCCTCTGGGAAATTGCTACCAGTGGGTTCAATTAATTTTTGCGGTTCTCTTGTGATTGTTGAGCCAGTTTCCAGTTTGGTCTCTCGACAGCCGACAGTATTTTCTTTGAGGTTATCTCAGTTTGGCACAGTTTTTGTTCAGTACAGCTTATTCAATGGTTTGAGTGTAGATGATATTAGCAGTTTTGTGTCGACAATTGGGATGAACAGAACATTTTTTAGGAATGTACAGATACTTCAAAATTCAGTTTCAGTCACTCCCAGTGTATAGATGGTGTTGGATCAGCGTCCTTTCTCATCCTCTACTTCAGAAGACTCTTCAATTCATTTCGATGAAACTGATACAGTTGCTACTTCACCTTTTCTACCAATCGTCTCTACAGAAGTCCAAGATGTTCTTGCTCAGTTACGTGCTTCTGTTGCACTTATTCAGGTTGAACTACTCGGGCATAAAGATGATGTGAATTAAATCAGAGAAACAATCTCATTGCACATCCATGACCTCGAGAGGAAGCTTACAGAACGATTTGATGGCCACGACAGGACTTACAGGGTTCTTTTCAACAATGTTCGTAATGATATGCGAGATCATAAGAACCTCCTGTCGCTTGACCTTAAAACGTATCAATATAAGGTTAGAAATCAAGTTGGTGCTGCTGCTTTTGATGTGGTTGATGTTAGTAGGGTGGTGAAAGAGCTGGACGCAAAAGTGGCTGCTGTGGCCACAGGCATGGATGACGTTCGCAAGGATGTTGAGACCACCAAGGAGGCTATCTCCCACCAAATTCCGGATTTTCGTGCACAGGCACAAGAAAATTACAATATTCTAACCGCCCAGCTGAGCGAACTTGTGGCTTATGTTAATCTGGGCGGTAATGACAAAAAGGGGGAAGATAGCAGCAGCCGAGGTCCTCAGCCGCCTTCTGATGATCAAGATAGACCTACTGGAGAAGGCAGTGCTAACAGAGAAGCTGGGATCAGAGAAGGTGTTGGTAGGAACAGAGGTGGAAGTGGTTCTAGTGGAAGTCAAAGCAGAGGTAGTGGATCTGGTGGTGATGGTGTTGGGGATCCGGATCCGCCCCACGGCTAGGCAGCGGAAGAACAATAGAATGAAAAACCGGGAGGCGATCAATACAAAAAAACAAATAACATACTACGACATTGATAGGATGTTTAAGCGGATTACCTCGCTGGCACTTGTGCCTGGCTCCAACCGGTATTACAATAATCCGGCTCTTCTCGGTAGATTGCGGTAGTTTACGCCAATCCGGTCCACGACCAGATCCGAGAATCCTTCGTCAGGCTGCACTATAAGCCCTGACGAGATCAGCACGAACGGATTCTCCACGTCGAGTTGGCCGGAAACTATTTTTCCGGCGAAGACGGCGGTGGTGGCGGCGGCGCGTGGAGGCGACGGAGGCGGCGGCTTTTGAGAGGAGGGAGGCGGCGTTTTGATTAGTTTCTAGGGTTATGAGAGCTTGTGTTGTGTTAATGAAGTCATTAAGTCTAAATAAATAGACTTAAAAGATGGACTTGGGCCGGTCCAACGGGCCCGGGTCCAAATGACGATATCTATCGCTGCGACTTCATCGTAACTCCGATCGCCGATCAGATCGGACGAAATTCCTTATCCAAACGGCCTCCTTAGCAGCAGCTGATGCTGCAATGTACTCAGCCTCAGTGGTTGAATCCGCGATGGTGTCTTGCTTGGAACTCTTCCAAGAGACAGCACCACCATTGAGCATGAATACAAATCCAGAGGTTAATTTCGAATCATCCACGTCACACTGGAAGCTAGAATCAGTGTAGCCTTCCAGTTTCAGTTCACCACCCCCGTAGAGCATGAACATATTCTTAGTCCTTCGTAAGTACTTAAGAATATCCTTCACGGCCTTGCAATGCAATTGGCCGGGGTTGGCCTGGTAGCGGCTCGTGACAATCAGAGCATATGCGACGTCCGGTCTAGTCGAGATCATGCCATACATAATACT
>KV018652.1:1444-16204 GCA_001598015.1 Dorcoceras hygrometricum
ACCTAAGCGTATGTTAGATGTGATAGGTGGGTAGTGACGGCTATCATGAAACACATCTAATAGTCGCTGTGTATTCTGAACATGTTCCAGTCGAGTTGGGCCGTCAAAATGAGGATAAGGCCGCCCGAGTTCGAGACTAGTATCTGCGATGCGAAGTACCATGTTTCATTGGTAGGGAACATTGTGATGTTCTGAGCATGCAGATAGATAGTGACCTGGGGATCTATCGAACTACCCTCCTTCGGACTTTCCAAGTGGTTACCATTTGTCGAGTGGATAAGTCCGAGGTCTTGGTTGTACTGATTAGTCCTCACGACTCAAAACGTCATTGAGACTCTACATGATAGGCGTCTCACTTTGACCCGTTTGCCGACTTACTTGGGGTCATAAGGCGTCGGGATTGGGTGAGACCCCGATACATGTAGGAGTCGATGCATCGTTGTCGAGGATTCACCGCTCATAGACATGCGTGGATATCCTATGCTATCTGAGGGGATAATAGTGTATAAATATCTGGCCAGAGTACTAGAAGTGTTTTAGGTAAATGTGTTTACCTAGTTACACTCTCGATGTCACTATTTGATCTCCAAGATGTATGCATTGCTATCGGATCTATAGCGACTCTCGATTTACCAATGGTCGTTGATCTGATCGGGATATATGGATTGAAAGGACCGTACTGTACGCTAACCTCGACCAACTGGTTCTTACAGGCACTATCAGTGATACCTAGGGGATCATGGGGCAATGTTGCTAGACGCTTTACCATGATCCGTTGGACAGGTCCGGAATTGTGATTCCGGAGCCGCAATGGTTGTGGGCCCACGGCTAGCTGTATCCCTGAACCATTGAGGGTCACACAAGTACTAGATTCGAGATTCCCGCACGGATACTCAGCTCAATATGTTGAGCACGAGAAGAGGATTTCGGGAAGTGCGACTTCCTAAAAGTCAACAGGGGTCAAACCGGGGTTTCCCGCTGTTGAGAGGCAAAATGGTCATTTTGCACTAGGGTTCTGAAAAATGGTTTTTCAGATCATATTATTCAGTTTCGGAAACTGAGTCGATCGGTCCGATCTGATCGGCGATCGGAGTTACGATGAAGTCTCGGTGGTGGAGATGAACTGAATGTTCATTGTTGACTTCCTAAAAGTCAACAGGGGTCAAACCGGGGTTTCCCGCTGTTGAGAGGCAAAATGGTCATTTTGCACTAGGGTTCTGAAAAATGGTTTTTCAGATCATATTATTCAGTTTCGGAAACTGAGTCGATCGGTCCGATCTGATCGGCGATCGGAGTTACGATGAAGTCTCGGTGGTGGAGATGAACTGAATGTTCATTGTTGGACCCGGGCCCGTTTGGCCGGTCCAAGTCCAACACTTAATCTACTTAAATATGATTAAGAGACTAAATTGAAACACATAACAAAACAACTTGACCTAACCCTAGACACAAGTGGCCGCCGCCTCCCTCCTCTCACACACGCCGCCGCCGCCGCCTTGCGCCGCCGCCGCCTCGAGTCGCCGGAATTCGTTCCGGCCGATTCGACGAGGAGAATCCGTTCATGCAGAATTCCTCAGTGCTTTTAGTGCAGCCTGACGAAGGAGTCTCGGTTCTGGTCGTGGACCGGATTGGCGATATCTACCGCAATCTACCGAGAAGAGCCGGGTTCTTGTAATTCCGGTTGGAGCCAGGCACAAGTGCCAGCAAGGTATTCGCTTTGAACGCCCTATGAATGACGATATTTGTATTGTTGTTGTTCGTATTGATCGTCTCCCGGCTTTTATTCATTGTTCTTCCGCTGCCTCGCCGGGGGGCGGATCCGGATCCCCAACATAAAATACCAAGGAGTTAATTCAACCCGCCCTTTTGAACTCCTAGGACTGTATTTCGAGCCATATTGTTCAGCAGTAGAGGGTGGGGGAAGCTCAGCATAGGCCATTCCAGCAGCCCGCTCCTTCGCATTTCGGACAGTCTTCCCAACCCCAATTTTCAGGACCTCAACATTCCCAGGTTAATGCCATGGCACGGGAGCAAGCGAAGGGCACGTCAGGAGGAGTGATCGTAGGTACTTGTACTATTTTTTATTTTCCATCACGTGTGTTGTTTGATATTGGAGCATCACATTCATTTATAGCCGATGCATTTGTTGTTGAGCATGGTTAGCTATACCACTTCTTTATGTGATGTTGTTTCTGTTGCGACTCCTGCCGGCGCGAGCCTGTTCTCCCAAGAGATTTTGTTGAATGGAATTCTTAGGTTTTGTGAGAATGTGTTGGTAGCAAACATCGTTCGGTAGTGATGTGGGATTTTGATTGTATAGTGGATTGTTGTCTAGATTTAGGGCCACCATGTATTGTTTCCATGGTGTTGTGCGTTTTCGGCCCCAATTTGGTGAGAAATGGAATTTATACGACCAAGATTCCCAATCGAAGATACCGTTGATCTCTGCTATGGAGACGTTTGGCCTATTGTCGTTGGACAATGTCGGGTTTATGATTTATGCCTTGGATGCATCTTCGAAGTCGTGTCTAAAGCTTAGTGAAATCCCCGTTGCTCGTGATTTCCCCGATGTGTTTCCGGAGGAGATTCCTGGTTTTCCCTCGAGGAGGGAGATTGACTTCAGCATTGAGTTGGTACCTGGTACAGCTCCTATTTCGAATGCCTTTTGGTTTGACGAATGCCCTGTAATTTTCATGGATTTGATGAATCGAGTCTTTCGAGAATTCATCGATCAGTTTGTGATTGTGTTTATCGATGATATCTTGGTGTACTTGAAGACTCCGATGCAACATAAAGAGCATTTAAGGTTGGTTCTCCAGATGCTTCGAGACTCGCAGCTGTATGCTAAGTTCTTCAAGTGCGAGTTTTGGTTGGATAGAGTAGCGTTTCTGGGTCATGTCATTTTCGCTGATGGTTTGTCTGTTGATCCCAGCAAGGTGGAGGCCATAGTGAATTGGGAATGTACTAAGAATGTTTCAGAGATTCGCAGCTTTTTGGGATTGGCTAGCTATTACCGACGCTTTATCGAGGGATTCTCTAGTATATCTAAGCCTATGACACAGTTGACCCAGAAGGACAAGAGATTTGTTTGGACGGAAGAATGCGAGAACAGCTTCCAATTTCTCAAAGAGAAGCTAACTTCAGCGCCAATGTTAGCTTTACCTTCGCATTCAAGAGGTTTTGTAGTGTGTTCTGATGCTTCGCTTAATGGATTGGATTGTGTGTAGATGCAGCATGGTCGAGTCATTGCGTATGCTTCCCGTCAGTTGAAACCTCATGATACTCGATAGCCAGCTCATGATTTGGAGTTGGAAGCAGTGGTCTTTGCTTTGAAGATTTGGCACCACTATTTGTATGTCGAACGGTTTGTGGTATACAGTCTACAAGAGTATTCAGTATCTTTTCTTTCAGTCAGATTGAATATGAGGAAGCGTAGATGGATGGAGCTGCTTAAGGATTTTTATTGTGAGATTCAGTATCAGCCTGGGAAAGTGAATGTAGTTGCTGATGCACTGAGCACGAAAGCTCAAGTGTCGATGCTTGCATCGTTGTTTATCTCGAAAGTTCATGAGCATCTGAGCATACTGGTTGGCGTTTTTACCCAGGTGATGACTATGTTGTGGTGTAATCTTTTAAATTTGAGCCACAGATTGTTTCGAATATTAGAGAGAACTGAGCCATCTATCCATGAGTTGAAGTTAAATACTCGAGCTGGACAGCTGGAAGATTATTCTGTCACATCTGATGGTTGTTTGAGATTTCGTGGCAGGTTGGTAGTGCCAAATCTGATTGATTTGAAGGAGGATATCTTGAGAGAAGCTCACTGTAGTAGACATAGTGTCCATCCTGGTGCAAGGAAGATGTACCATGCCTTGAAACCACACTACTGGTGGGCAGGTTTGCAGAGTGATGTTGTTGATTTTCTTGCGCGTTGTCTGAATTGTCAGCAAGTTAAGGCAGAAAGGATAAGAGCTGGTGGTCTATTTCAAAGTTTAGAGGTGCCCAATGGAATTGGGAGCATGTGGCTATGAATTTTGTGACCCATTTACCTCATTCTAGTCGTGGATGTGATGCTATTTGGGTAGTAATTGATAGACATTCGAAGTCAGCTCAATTCATTCCCTACAATATGACGTATTATTTGAGTAAAATGGCAAAACAGTACATAGATTTCGTGGTGTGCCTGTGTCCATTGTTTCAGACCGAGATCCAAGGTTTGCTTCCAAATTTTGGAAGAGTTTGCAAGCAGCTTTGGGCACCATATTGGCTATGAGTACAGCCTATCATCCCGAAACCGATGGCCAATCTGAGAGAACTATCCAGACTTTGGAGGTTATGTTGATAGTTTTTGTGATGGATTTTAGTGGTAGCTGGCAAGATTCGTTGTCTTTGGTTGAGTTTTCTATAGTAACAGCTACCAGGTAACGATTGGCATGACACCATTCGAAGCGTTTTATGGTAGGAAGTGCAGATCGCCAATTTTTTGGGAAGAAGTGGGGGAGAAGCAGCTGTCTTCTCCAGAATTTGTGCAGCAGATGAGAGAACAAGTGGATCTGATTAGGCAACGTATGAAAGCTGCACAAGATCGCCAAGATAGTTATGCGAACCGTAGGCGTAGCCTTTAGAGTTTCAAGTTGGTGATCAAGTGTTCTTGAAATTTTCTCCTTTCAGAAGTGTTATGCGATTTGGGCACAAGGGAAAATTATCTCCTCGTTACGTTGGACCTGTCCTTTGTCTTATCAATTGTTGTTGCCACCAGATCTGTCCTCATTGCATGATGTGTTTCATGTGTCTATGTTGAGGAAGTATGAGCCAGATCCTTCGCATTTGCTATGAACAGACGAGGTAGAGCTTGATCGCACGCTGAGTTATGTTGAGTATCCCTTGCAGATTTTGGATAGAAAAGAGAAACATTCCCTCGGTGATGGTGCAATGGAGCAAGCATGGTAGAGAAGAAGTTATGTCGGAGTTAGAGGAAACAATGCAACGGGAGTTGCCTCATTTGTTTGAGTAGATTTTGCATTGACTCCAGTAGCTAGTTTCTTGTTGTTGTTTTGCCCAGTTATCTTGAACTCTTGGTTAGTAGCCTTTTGTTGCGTGTTAGAGGTTTCTGGTTAAATGTGCGTAGCGTGATTTTTCTAGTGTTGGTTTTGTGTTGAGGTTTTTGTTCAGTTCTGGAGTTGTTGTTTGATATTTCGAGGACGAAATATTATTTTCAATGGGGAAGGAATGTGAGACCCGAAATATTATTGGATTAATTAATTTAATTAATCTGGTTTAGTATAGACCAGATTTGGCCTGGACAGCTTTGGGATGGACCAGCTTTGAGATGGTATACTTGGTGAACGCAATCGAGTCTTTATGTAATTGTATTGAAACAGCTCTGGACGATTGGAGAGTTCTGCGGGTTAGTAACCAGATTTGGGAGTTGAGAAATGCTGGTTGATGACTTCGGCTTTAGCGCTGGTTGATGGTAATCAAGGTTAGAGGTCAAATCTTGTTGTCTCAAGCCATTTTGGATATGCTAGTTGAATATCCTGCACGGGTAGCGAAGCGACGTCATTTTGGAGAAACCAGGTTTGAGTTGCGCTAGTGGCTGGTAATGCACGGACCGGCCCAGTTCGTGGTTTTGGTAGACCGGTGCGGTTCATGGTTTTTAGATATGACTGGTCTTTGGGCGTGAGATCAGAGTGTTATGGTTTGGAGCGATGCGACACCGTTTAGCGAGACACGTGTATGAACTAGTTGGATTGTTGTACGATGTCGTTTAGAGGAACCAGCTGAGATGTGCGATCTGGATTGTGGTACGACACCATTTTGAGAAATCAAATCTATTGCGAGCAAGTCGCTATGAGCGTGTTCTTGTGCGACATCGTTTGGTAGTAACGCGCTGGTATAGTGTATGGTTCAGATCTTGAGTAGTAGTCATATCTGAGTTGGTATCAGCTGTGAGTTCTGTTTTGTCGATGGTTACTGTTCATCAGATTTGGGGAGATTTAAGTTATATTTATTGAATTTGACTGGGGTCTCGCAATTATTTCCCAACACTTAGAAAATATATCTTCTTCCGACATCGAACTCTCTTTTGTCGCGATACCCTAGTTACTATTCACCGAACCTTATCTTCTCCGATTGCCGACGGTATAAGACTTCGACTGGAGCAAGATTGGTAGCGTTGAGTTTCCCTTGTTGAGATGCTTCTTCCTATACCACATTTTCGAAGGTTTGGGTTAAGCTAGAAGAAGAACGCGAAGGAGCTAGTTGTTCGTAGTCTGGCAGATTTGGTTCTTCTGTTCAGGTAGTGCTTCGAATAAGTACTAGATTCTACCTTGCGCTGTGTTTAGAGCTAGTTGTTGTGCTAGAAAGGTAGATTAGAGCTGAGTTGAGCTGGTGGCTCCAAGTTCGTAATTCTGAGCGTAGTGTCCCTGAGCTGGTTGTTGTTTTTTGGCCTATCAGGTGGCAGATTTGAGTTACTCGGGACTTTTGTTGTGGTAATTGTAGCTCAGAAAGCTAAGGTACGGATTTGAGCTTAATTACAGCTTTGGGATTTGGCATGGATATAGATGTATGCCGCTGGTATGCGTGTATTGTCAGCTGCTGTATCTTTGTTGCTTACTGTTGGTCTCTGTGCTGATTTATGTAAGCTGTTGCATTGGCATACACGCATTTTCCACACTCAAGCTCATATCTGTTAGCCTTTTGTTGTTGTTGTGCTAACCCATATGTACCAGGAGCTGTTGTTGAGGACGAGCGGCAGTACCGTGCTCCTCATCTCCCTGCTGGGTTATCTGTTAGCCGCTATGAGACGAGTGGATAGCTACCACGCAGGTTGAGTGATCTGTTTATGCTCTGGTATAGTGTGTTGAGACGAGTGGATAGCTATCATGCTCTCACGCAAATCGTGGCCACTACCGATTGTTCGATCTGTTGACAGCTGCCGAGCTGGTTCTTGAGCTCCGTTGACTCCCTGTTCGGTTGTAGTCTTTTCTTCTCGCATTCTGTTGTCTCATGCATAGCACTTGCATTTATATCTGTTGCTATCTATTTGCTGTTTTTATTGCTCTCCGTAATGGGGATCGACCCCATGTTCCTCTGGGGCTGGTTGTTTTGCCTTTTATGTGTTTTCAGGTTACCATGTTTTCTCAGCTGGTCGTGGAGATGACTCAGCTGGTGGTGCCCCAGGAGGTGGATAGAGTGTCCCAGTTATGTATATTATATAATAATGCAATATAGTCGTTGTCGGGGAATGTCCCGTAAGGATGTAATGTTCTATTGTTGATTATTAGTTTTGTTGTTGGGATACATGAGGCTTGTATTTGTGTTATGCAGCTGTTAATGTTCAGCTTTTGGGTTGTTGTAAAACAATTATTTTAAGCATCAATGTATTTTTAAATTATGTTTTCTATGTCAAGCCAAAGCGAAAAATTTTAGTCACTTTTAAATGCTTCCGCCGTTGTTTATTGCGTGGTTAATCTCTGAGTTGTGCACCGTGCCTTACACGGGGAGTGATCTCCGGTGCCAAGAGTTTGCACTGACAATGAGCGGCTCCTGGCAGGCTTCTAGAGATGAAAGGACACATGAATGAACTGATCCCACACCAGAATGAGAGGGATTACGAGGTTGGGAATTTATAAATATAGTTGAGGTTAGTTGAGGTAGGCTTATCAGATGTAATTGGTTCTACTCATACCAACAAGACGCATCTTCTTTTCGGGAGCTCATCACTTAAGAACTCCAAGTTAAGCGTGCTTGACTTGGGACAATTTTGAGATGGGTGACTCCCTGAGAAGTTTCTCATGATGCGTGCGAGTGCGGACAAAACACGCTAGAAAGACCAGTGTTGGTACAGTGGGGACAATCGTTAAAACTGGGGTGTTACATCCTACTCCCTTAGTTAATTTTGTAAGTCATACTCCCAACCTTCCTCCTACTATAATCAACACTTTGAGTTCCATATACATACGGGATTTGGGAAACTAAAACTTGTGTGACCCTCATTGATTCAGGGATATAGCTAGCCGTGGGCTCACAACTCCTTGTGACTCTGAAAACACATATTCGGACTTGCTCATCAGACTATGGTAAAGCGTCTAGCAACATTTCCCCATGACCCCTATGTATCACTGATAGTGCCTGCAAGAATCAGTTGGTCATGGTTAGCATACAGTACGGTCCTTTAATCTAAAATATCCCAATCGAATCAACGACCATTGGTAAATCAAGAGTCTCTAGAGATTCTATATCCATGCATACATCTTGGAGATCAAATAGTGACATTGCATGTGCTACTAGGTAAATCCATTTACCAAAAGCACATCTAGTACTCTGGCAGAGATTTTTCACACTATTATCTCCTCAGATAGCATAGGATATCGACGCAAAAGGTCAATCGGTGAGTCCTCGATAATGAAGCATCGACTCTTACATGCATCGGGACCTCACCCAATCCCGCACCTGATGAACCCAACGGAGTCGGTAAACGGGTCAAAGTGAGACACCTATCATGTAGAGTCTCAATTATGTTTCGAGAAGTAAGGACTAATCTGTAAAACCAAGACTCGGACTTATTCCACTCGACAAATGATAAGTAATTGGAAAGTCCGAAAGAGGGTTTCTCGATAGATCACCAGGTCACTATCCATCTGCATGCTCAGAACATCACTATGTTCCCTACCAATTTTGCCACTTGTACTTTTCATAGCAGATGCTAGTCTCAAGCTCGAGGGGCCCTTATCCTCTTTTTGAAGGCCCAATCGTGTAATATGTTTTAAATAATGAGAAAAAGGAAGAATCGAGAATGCCTTTTTGAAGAATATCAAAGAATACGCATTACCGGAGTGGACGACACGGACTGGGACGATCAAAACCTTGAAACCACACAAGAAAATCGATGGAGCTCGAGCCAAGGGGAGGGGTGGTGGAGTGAGGTGTGGGAGGAGGATGAGGGTTTCGAAAATTGGGTGTTGAAAGAATGAGTGGTGTTTCACCCTCCAAGGATTTTAATTTGGAAAATAATAGATTTTTTCCCTCAATTTCTCCCACTAATTAAAAATGCTAAATAAAACTCAAAATTAAACTTTAAAATCCTAATTTTCGTAGTATTAAATCCTCAAATTTTTAAAATGTAGTAAAGTTCATTAAAATAGCCCGTAAAGGCGAAAAACGAGTTCCCCTAGACAAATATACATAAAAATCTTATTTTTCGTAAATACTGCTTAAAATAATAAATTTTTGCTCTTAAAAATCTGAGGGCTTAAAAATTTAAATAAACTTTAGACCTCGGTCGTCCCTAGTCTCGTCCACTAGTCCGAAACTCGATCAGGCAATAAAATGTCATGAACATCTCAAAATATTAAATTATCACTTAATCACATAAAATGACATATAATTTTCAAAAAGACTAATTTCCCCCTAGTCATGCACTCATTGTCACGTAATCAGGATTTTTGGGCGTTACAATTACATTGAAAGAACTTAGTGTATTAATAATTATGAGGCCATGTGACAAAACGTAATCTAAAAAAGTCCTTCATTGACCGGCTTAAAAATGTCTTGTACCGGCTGG
Source organism: Dorcoceras hygrometricum (assembly GCA_001598015.1). NCBI lineage: Eukaryota > Viridiplantae > Streptophyta > Magnoliopsida > Lamiales > Gesneriaceae > Dorcoceras > Dorcoceras hygrometricum. The sequence goes on from KV018652.1 coordinate 11,010, forward strand.
GCTCACTGAGGGGCGTTGCTTTGTATTAGGAAGTTGGGTTTTAAGCGAGCATTAGCCCCTCCAATAACCTTGAAGCACTCTTAGAAAATGTTAGTTCATGTCTTCTAATTTAATCATAAAACAAAAGTTTATTCGATAAGATCATAAAGCTAAGGAAATTTAAATGTTTTTTATTCCTTTCTTCCATCCACAATGGGTGTACATCGATACTAGCCCGGCTCATATTATTGGAGGGGTGGGGGTTCTTTGTGCTATAAACCCGTGCACGCCATTGACACTTACTGTGAGTGGATGGAACTCCCATGGCATTGGCTCATATTATTGAGGATGTTATGGTGACTGTCCATTACAATTCAACATTGATGGATCGTCTTGACACGTGATAGTACTTGGCGTCATATTATTGGGCCCTTAATAGACGTGTGGTGAATACATGGGGGTTGCACATGTTGCAATTGGGATCTACCTTTTGAGGATCATGGTTGGCTGATACTATTCGAGACCGTGATTTCTTGATTGGATTGTGTACCCAATATGGAAACTAGCTTTCTCGATTTCATTAGAGGATGGTGAGATTGTTAAAATAGTGGGAGGGTAATTCATAAAACTAAATGACCTTGTTTTATGTCTTAGTAAATTATTATGTATAGATTGATGTATGTCTGTTTTCAATTCAGTATATTTACCATGACTGTGCCTAATTCACTATCATGGATTCTCGATAATAACAAAGTTAATGGAGAGAACTACCTTGATTGGTTATGGAACCTCGAGATTGTTCTGGCCTCAGAGAAGCTAGAATGTGCACTAGATATATCTCCTCTGAAAGAAGCACCTGCTAACATCAGCCCTGAGGAGCTGAAGAAGCTTGAGACATGGTGGGACCATGATCTCAAAGCCAAGAGCTATATGTTGGCATCTGTTTCCAACGAACTGCAGAGGAGGTTTGAGGAAGTTGTGGATGCTGCTGACATTCACTAGCAGCTCAAAGAACTTTTTGGGAAGAACCTACGAGCTAAGAGGTATACACTACCAAGGAGTTCATGATGAGCCACATTCGAGATGGGACTTTGATTCACGAGCATGGGGTACACACGATTGGGCTCATTGATAAGTTGGTGAGCCTCGATCTCGAACTTCCACATGATCTGTCTGTGTATTTGTTACTTTTATCTCTTCCTCATGCGTTCAATAGTTTTGTGGTTAATTTCAACATGAACAAACTAGAGGCCAGTCTTGAAGAATTGGTCAACATATTGGTCATGTGATGGAACCATCAATGGACAAACATGTTCTCCCGATGAGCTCATCTTTTTTTGTGAAGAAGGTGACCATAAGGAGAGGAAAGAAGTGTTCTTTTCAGACAAAGGGGGCGGTGCCAGCATAAACCAAAGACGAGGTCCTTTAAGATGGACAAGTCTGAGGCCATTTGCACCACTGCCACAAGCTGGGTACTGTTAAAAGGATGCGTGATAATCAGAACCACACACAACAATGGAACGCTAGGCTAGGTCATATATCCCTAAGAAGGATGAATAAGTTAGTGGGAGAGGAGATGTTTGAAATGTCTGACATCAACTCCTGCCTACTTGTGAGTCCTGTCTAAAAGGGAATATGACTAAAACACCTCTTAGAGGCAAGCCTGAGCGTGCTCATGGATTGTTGGATTTGATCCATACAGATATGTGTGGCGCAGTTAGTATCGATACTAAGTATGGGTAAACATACTTCATTACCTTTAATGATGAATACTCGATGCATGAGGTATTTATATTTAATAAAATAAAAATCTGAATCCTTTGAAAGGTTCAAGGAATTAAAGAATGAAATAGAACCCACTGGGCATAAGTATTAAAGCTCTTCGATCTGATCGAGGTGGGAAATACTTAAGCACAGAGTTTTGGATTCTTAAAGAGAATGAGATTCTTAATCGTGAGAATTAATCGGTGTTTTGATATTCCTGGTGGTTTAAGATCTCTGTTAAATGTTTGAGTAGTAATTTTGGGTCAAATTCCTCATTTAGAGCATTTCTGGAAGTTTTCGTATTTTTGAGATTTTTTGGGTGAAAGCTGGTTTCGTGGTGAAAGCTGGTCGACTTGGTGAAATCCAGTTGTAGCGTGTTTTGGTAGCACGAGATTCCTAAACGCCGTCGTTTTAGTGAAATCTGGATGCGTTGTGTTAAGTAAAAGCTGGTAGCATGTTTGTATCCATCTGCTGCTTTATTTTGTTTGTTGAGGGCAAACGATAGCGTTTCGATAAGTTGGCGCGACGTAGTTTGGATGTTGCGACTGGTACCAGCTGCGAGGATTTGTTCGCGTGTGTGTGGACTGGTTGTCCAGCTGAGAGAATATGTCAATGATGGTCTACTCTACTGTAGCTTGCGTCTGGTTTCCTGTAGCTTGCGTCTGGTTGTTTTGCGCGAGAGCTAGCGACTGGATGACGTAGGATGTGCGTAGTCGTTTTAGTTAGCACTAAGGAATCCAGTCGATGGATTAGCGACCAGCTGGTGGCACATTTTATGATGTAAGAGGTGCGACGTCATTTTGTTAAGTCGCTGCGACATCGTTTCGATTAGCGTTGTTTGAGAATTCAGCAGTTGGTTCTTTGCATTTACTGGTTGTATTTTGTAGCGAGTGTCGACTGGTTTTGTCGGTGGATGATTTTAACCAGCCTTTACGCATTTATTTAAGGAAGACTTGATCTTCGATTTGAGATATCAGATTCCATACTTAGTAAAATTCTCCAAATTGTCGACCTCTGTTTCTCGAACCCTAGTACTGTTCACCGTTGATTTTATCCGGTGATTCCCGTCGTTTCCGACTGTTGTTTTGGGCGTTTGAGGTAGCGTTGGACTCCTCTCGAGAATCTCTTCTTTTCTATACCATTATTGGAGGCTGTTGTTGGCTAGAGCGAGATCGCGAAGTTGCTGTCTTCGGCCGTGTGTTGCGTCGTTGAGGTAGAACTTCGAATTTTTTTTGAGATCTTAGTATTAGCCTTTGTTTAACCTTCCTGTTAGTGGTATTGTTGGAATCAGTAGCTGGTTGAGTGTGTGTAACTCCCAGCGTGCTTTCTGTGTATTAGCGTCCCTTAAGAATATTTCCCTGTGTGTTTCGACAGGTTGGAATTCAGATTTCTCGGGACCTTTGATTGTGGTAATTGTGCTGGAATTAAGGTACGGATTGTGTCAGGCCTCGTGCTCACAACAGATAATCACATGCGGAAGCTATCAAAAAGTGGGTAAAATTTTCGCTTTTAGGCCCGACGGTTTGAAACATATAATTTAAAATACGACAATAATTAAAATAAGTTCATCAATTCATAAAATCACCAACAATAAAGCATACACGATTCAAACATGTATCATAATCCCCTACGGGTACAACAACAAAGCACAGGCCATCCCCCTGACTAAGTGATACATATATATAAGTATTCTATATGCAACTGGGATACACTAGCCACCTCGTGGGGCACCACCAGCTGGGTTAAAACCACGACCAGCTGTAGAACCTGGGTTTCCTGAAATAACACAACAAAGAAACAAACCAAGCCCCGGAGGGACATGGGGTCAAATCCCAGTACGGAGAGCAACTATACAACAGCAATAAACAACAAGGAATAAAATGCAGATGCTATGCATGAGACGCCGAAGAACAATAGAAAGCTCGACCCACAAGGGAGCTAAGGAACTCAAACATAGCTCCAGGAATTACCAACAACAAACAGTGGCCACGGGGCGTATTCACAGTGTGGTAGTGAACCACTCGCCATGACACGACACCCACCTACCAGATGCATCAACCACTCGACCTGATGTTGCCTCGCCCATGAACTGTGGTAGTTAACCACTCGGCGCATGGTGGCTACGATCCCAGCAGGGAGATGAGAGTGCGGTATTGCCGCTCTCCCTCACATCCTGGTAAGAAACAACAACAATACAACAAGGTACAAAGAGTACCATAACTGTGATGGAAAATCATGCGTGTATGCAACATGCTGGAATACAGCCATATAAACATATGCAACGCAGTAAATACACAAATAGCATACAAAATCCACAACAGGACACAACCAAACACGGCAATCCAACACAGATATCTCGCACTTCATCCAAGCTATGTTCTTCGCTGAATTATAAGCTCAAGATCCGTACCTTATACTGAGCAACAACTAACACTTGCGAGAAATCCCGAAGACTCTTGTAAAAGCCTGCTAAACACACGGCATACACAACGTAAATCTAACAGGTTGCAAATCAAGCTCACGGCTGGGAGTCTCACTCGACCAGCTGCTCCACCTAACTCAACAATTACATAGAAAGCTTAAAACTAAGGCTAGAAACAAGGTCTCACCGAAAACCAGAACGTAGTTCTACCAAATCGACGCAACGCTCGAACGGCAGCAACTTCGTGTTCCTCGGCTAGCCAATTACAGCTTCTAAAACTGGTAAAAAAGGAAGAGCTTCTCGAGAGGAATCCAACGCTACCTCGCACAAGCAAAACAACCACCGGAAACGACGGGAAATCGCCGGAAAAGCTCACGGTGAACAGTAACAAGGGTTTGAGAAAACAGAGAACGAAAGGCTGGAAAATATTCTAAGTATAGAATCTGGTATCGAATTTGAAGACCAAGTCTTCCTGTAAATAGCACTTGCAACGACTGGAATCACTTCAATAATTGTCCACCGACAAAACCAGTCGACACAAAAAGTTTCCAAACCAGCAGACGCAAGAACCAACGGTTGATTCTCCAACAATCGCTAAAACCATCGCAAAACAAACCAACGACTGGTCTCCAAAACGGCGTCGTGCCACCTTACTCAAACGACGTCGCACAGGATACTAAACCAGCAGCTGGGTATCCAGTCGCAAGAACAAAACAACGCAACGCTTCTCTCTGCTGGATCCAGTCGCAACCTCAAAACGCAGCGTTGCAACTAATTCAAACGACGTCGCTCCACTGACGTCATCCAGTCGCTAGCTCTCGTGAAATACCAGCAGCAAGCAACAACAACGAAACTCACTCGCAGCTGGACTCCCAGTCGCAACAACGAAACGACGACGCATCATCTTCGAGCTACAGGAAAGTTGACCTGCGTTGACATCTACATCTGCTGATTAACCAGCAGGAACACACACGCGATCTACCAGCTGGTACCAGACGCAACATCGAAACGACGTCGCGCCAAATAATCT
>KV018654.1:0-10138 GCA_001598015.1 Dorcoceras hygrometricum
GTGAGACGCCTATCATGTAGAGTCTCAATGACGTTTCAAGTCGTGAGGACTAATCAGTACAACCAAACCTCGGACTTATCCACTCGACAAATGGTAACCACTTGGAAAGTCCAAACGAGGGTAGTTCGATAGATCACCAGGTCACTATCTATCTGCATGCTCAGAACATCACAATGTTCCCTACCAATGAAACATGGTACTTCGCATCACAGATACTAGTCTCAAGCTCGGGCGGCCTTATCCTCATTTTGACGGCCCAATCGACTAGGAACTGATTCAGAATACACAGTGACTATTAGATGTGTTTCATGATAGCCGTCATACCCACTATCACATCTAACATACACTATAGTGCATTCTAGGTCTTTAATCAATGCAATTGTTAATCATCATACAACACAATGAAAGTAAAGAATGCCATAAGAAAATGCAAATATCATATATAAATACTGTCATATACAAGATTCTATAAACCCACACGCCACAAGTTGGCTAGTTGGACATCTACTCTAACAGGATCTGCGTCATTTTGGTAATCTGCTTTGTTGTAATTATAGCTTAGAAGACTTGAGGTACGGATGTGAGCTTGTTTACAGCTTAGGATTGAGCATGGATTATATGCTTGGCTGTGTGTGTGCTCTGTGCTGTTATTACTTGTACCTGTGTTATAATATCAGCTGTTGCATTGCATACACGCATATTGTTGTCGAGCCCTGTTTTGCTAGCTATGCTTGTTCTGTCGAATTGTGAGTACCAGGATGCTATGTTCAAGGACGAGTGGGTAGTTACCGTATACCTTGGAGGCGAGCGGGTAACTCCCGTACCTCAATCTCTCTGTTGGGTTTGTTAGCTGCTATGAGCGGAGTGGATAGCTCCCACATCTCATGAGGGAGCAACAGCAGGTGGAGCTGGTTGTTAAAATCTGGTATGGTGTACTGGAGATGAGTGGGTAGCTCCCATGTGCTCAGTATACCCGTGGCCACGAACTGATTGTTCCTTTGAGCAGATGTTGCTGTTGAGCTGTTGTTGCGATCCTTTGGCTCCCTGCTTTTAGTGTAGCCTTGATCCCTTGCATAGCATGTTCATATTTATCTATGTTTTCCTTATGCTGTTTATTGCTGCTCTTCGTACTGGGGTTTGACCCCGAGGTCCCTCTGGGCTGGTGTTTGCTGCCTGTGTGAGTAAGACGCCTATCATGTAGAGTCTCAATGACGTTTCAAGTTGTGAGGACTAATCAGTACAACCAAACCTCGGACTTATCCACTCGACAAATGGTAATCACTTGGAAAGTCCAAACGAGGGTAGTTCGATAGATCACCAGGTCACTATCTATCTGCATGCTCAGAACATCACAATGTTCCCTACCAATGAAACATGGTACTTCGCATCGCAGATACTAGTCTCAAGCTCGGGCGGCCTTATCCTCATTTTGACGGCCCAATCGACTAGAAACTGATTCAGAATACACAGTGACTATTAGATGTGTTTCATGATAGCCGTCATACCCACTATCACATCTAACATACACTATAGTGCATTCTAGGTCTTTACTCAACGCAATTGTTAATCATCATACAACACAATGAAAGTCAAGAATGCCATAAGAAAATGCAAATATCATATATAAATACTGTCATATACAAGAGTCTATAAACCCACACTCCACAAGTTGGCTAGTTGGGCATCTACTCTAACAGGATCTGCGTCATTTTGGTAATCTGCTTTGTTGTAATTATAGCTCAGAAGACTTGAGGTACGGATGTGAACTTGTTTACAGCTTAGGATTGAGCATGGATTATATGCTTGGTTGTGTGTGTGCTCTGTGCTGTTATTACTTGTACCTGTGTTATAATATCAGTTGTTGCATTGCATACACGCATATTGTTGTCGAGCCCTGTTTTGCTAGCTATGCCTGTTCTATCGAATTGTGAGTACCAGGATGCTATGTTCAAGGACGAGCGGGTAGTTACCGTATACCTTGGAGGCGAGCGGGTAACTCCCGTACCTCAATCTCCCTGCTGGGTTTGTTAGCTGCTATGAGCGGAGTGGGTAGCTCCCACATCTCATGAGGGAGCAACAGCAGGTGTAGCTGGTTGTTAAAATCTGGTATGGTGTACTGGAGATGAGTGGGTAGCTCCCATGTGCTCAGTATACCCGTGGCCACGAACTGATTGTTCCTTTGATCAGATCTTGCTGTTGAGCTGTTGTTGCAATCCTTTGGCTCCCTGCTTTTAGTTGTAGCCTTGATCCCTTGCATAGCATGTTCATATTTATCTATGTTTTCCTTATGCTGTTTATTGCTGCTCTTCGTACTGGGGTTTGACCCCGAGGTCCCTCTGGGCTGGTGTTTGCTGCCTGTGTGTTGCTTTCAGGTTTCCCAGGTTTCTCTGCTGGTCGTGGGTTTGACCCAGCGGGAGGTGCCCCAGGAGGTGGTTAGAGTGTCCCAGTAGCGTATAGCATATATGTACTAGTACTGTTAGCCGGGGAATGCCGTGTGCTTGTGGGATTGTGTTATCCATTGTAGTACTGATATTCGTGGTTGTATAAATTCTGTACTGTTGTACCGAGTGTTTGTAAAATACTGGGATTACTTTGAGTATTGTGTATTTTAAATAATATGTTTTAAACCGTCAATCCTAAAGCGAAAATTTTAAGCCATTTTTTGTATGCTTCGCTATGTTTGCATGGTTTAACTCTGAGTAGAGCACGAGGCCTGACAATCGTGGTATATGCAAAGGATTTGAAATGTAGTTCCTGAGAGTTGATCGTCTCTTGATTGCCTTGTGAGGACTGTAATTAGTCGAGGTAATTAGTGGAATAATCAGTCTAGATTAGTGATTTAAAATCGAGTTTAATCAGCTTAGGGAGTATCAGTTGAGATATACCAGCTGGGACGCGAGCTGATACTTTGAGTTTGTGATAAGTTGATAGAAGAAACTTCTTCGGGTTGCAGTTTAGATCAGCACTGGTGTAAGCTGTTCTGGTGTTCTGTGTTGATCATAGGGATGCAAGCTGATCCTACAATTCATGCTAAGCTGGTGATGCAGGAAGCCGCTTTGGGTTTCAGTCTAGATCAGCACGGGTGCGAGCTGGTTCTGTGGCCTGTGCTGATCTTAGAAGAGCAAGCTGTTTATAGTTACTGGAGTTTCCGTTGCAGCTTGGAGGGTGCTGGACGTATAGTTCGTAGAATTCATCTTGGAAGCTTGCTGAGTAGTTGCGAGCTGGACCAGATCGGGTGCTAGCTGACATATTAACACTATGTTGTGTTGCCGTGCTGAGTTTGAGAGCTGATGCTGCTGTAGCGCGAACCAGTCCAGTGCAGCATTTGGAGCTGATAGCAGTTTAGGATGTAGGCATAAGCTGGATGCAGCTTTGGTCCTGAAGCTATGTCGCGAGCTGTGTTGACCCTGGAGAGCTGGGTTGACCATGGCAAGCTGGTTTGAGTATGTACCTTGAGACGTGGGTGCATAAGCTGATCTGAAGGTGTTGAGTACTGGGTGAGACAGCGAAATCTGAATAGAGCATCACAAGCTGACCTGACTGACGCGTGCTGAGTTAAGTACTCTAAGCTGATGTACGTACGGGTGGATGAGAAGCTGGTATTCCTGAGCTGAGTTGCGTTAGGAGGAGTTTGTTAGTCTTGAGAAATAGTTCTGAGTTGAATTGCTTCGTTGTCTTGAAGGAGTCTTCTGCAGCGAGCTGTTTTGAAGATAACAGTGTAGAGGCGAACATCATGAGAGTTTAGTATGTAAGCATAAGCTGGGTTTGGCTTAGGGAGGTTCTGCGTGCCCTGGGCTGGCAGTTCAGATCGCAAGTACTGTGCCGAGTGTTTTGGTGATCTCATATTTGGTGAGGACGGTTCTTTACGCGTAAGTTGATCAGTGAGTGATCTGGTCTAGAGCATGCCAGTGGGCATGTTGTGAGCTCTCCCGAGCTTAGATGTTGTGAGCCGAGAGTGTCACGGGCTGTTTTGATTATCGCAAGTTGGATAGAGCATCCTGAGTTGGTTGCTAGGGAGTGATCTGACCGGTAGTGGTGTAAGTTGTTTTAGTGGTGCTGACCCGTTGAGACCTGATCTGTCTTTTAGTGATCTGGCAGTGTAGCAGCTCTGAGCTGTTGGAGGTTGAATAGTGAGATGTAACCTAGATTCAGTTGGGGACGCGTCTGGTATCTTGTGCCGAGTGGATAGATCGCGAGAGGTCCGAGCTGGTTGGTAAATCCAGTCTGGGCGTGAGCTTTTTGGGTAGAACAGCTTTGGAGAAGGCTGTTGATAGTTTTTGTGTCAGTGGAGAGCAGATAGGATGATCAGATTAGCTGTAGAGAGCGTGATCTGATCTGCTGTTGTGTTCTGAATTTCTGTGAGTGGCGCAGACTATTTTTGTGGGCAGTTTTGAGTGAGATCTATTCGTATTTCCCTAAGCTGGAGTAGTACACGAGAACTGTTAGCACATAAGAGATAATCTGGGTTGTTGAGCAGATCTGAAGTGATGCGCGAGAGCTGAGTGTGGTTCATGAGCTGAATGTATGTGAGAACTGAAGCGCGTGCAAAATCTGAACAGATGGGAACTGTTTTGAATGCACAAGTTTTATTGTTTTGCCTGGACTGAATACAGTGAAGAGGCCTAAGCTGAGCTGAAGTCACTATAGCCGTGATCAGTTGAGTAGTGAGTATAAATACCCTCTCGTTGACCAACACTTAGCTATTTTTTTTAGACCACTACTTTCCCCTTATCTTCTTCTGGAAGCTCCCGAAAGATATTTTTCAAACCCTAGCGGTTACTGTTCACCCGTCCCTACATTTTCCAGATCGCCGAAGTATGTCCGGTCAGTTTTGAGAGAGGGTACCTCGGTTGGAATCTCTCTTCAGGGGAAACGTTTCAGTACCAGATTTTTAAGATGAAATTTATTAGTTTTGGTGATAACAAAATAAGACCAAGAAATGACCTTAAACCTTCGCAGAGGATTTCAGAAGTCATGATGTCATCTTAGCTTTTTGAAGATTTCAGAAGTCATGACGTCATCTCAGTGTTTTGTAGATTTTAGAAGTCATGACGTCATCTCAGTGTTTTGTAGTTTTTCAGAAGTCGTGACGTCATCTCAGTGTATTGAAGAGTTCAGAAGTCGTGATGTCTTATAAGTGGATTGAAGATTTCTAAGTCTCGAAAGATACTGAGCTAAGCATTGACTTCTGAGTTGATTATTCGGGAATAGGTATTCAGACTTAAAGCTACAGTGGAAGATCTGTTGTTAGAGCGAAGTGTATTTAGACTTGAGTAACAGAGTGTGGTATATTAATTCAGATCTCGGTATTTCAGAAGTGGTTACAGAGCTATCAGTGAACATCAGAATTGAGGTTATCAGAAGTGTTCGACTCAGACTTAGGAAAAGTATATTTTCAGAAGTCGCAAGTATTCAGTTGTTGCAAATACTCAGTTGTCTATGTATTCAGTTTTGACAGGTACGAATACACAATCAGCTATGAGATAACCAAGGGAGAAAGAACTGTTTGAACGGAAAGAACTTTCAGGCGTAAGGAACGAACAGCTTCAAATGAGATCATATGTTTAAATTGGAAAGAATCAATGATCACGATTAAATCGTACAAATGCCTGGAATTAAGGAGACAATGTCAGAGCTATTTTGGGCGATTGTACGTAGTATACAGAGGACGTTATACGACGTTTGCTCAAATATGGATATACGACAATTTGGCCCTGATGTAGCACAGATTACCATTTGGTGGAGCAGGATATACGGTTGTATGATGAACATATATTCAAATGGGATTTTGTTTCCTTAGGCGTATTTTAATGACCGTTGAGATCAAAGAGTATAAAAGGCTGAAGAATTCAAATTGAGAAATACTCTGCTAATTCTCCTATCCTCGCCTATTCTACGTCTTCATCGTTCTCGAGCTTATTACCTATTTGACTCTATCTTTCAAAAGCTCACATAGTTACTGGAAATTTACATTGCAAAATTATTTGAAGTTCCAGTGCTTTCAATCTCGAAGAACAGTTTCTTAGTTGTTCTTAATAGCTTAATCTTCGAGATATCATCTTCTGGTTCATTTTTTGAATCGATCTTCATATTATAGAAACCAGAAGATTTACAGTCTCAAAACCATTATATTTCATTGTTATCATTCAAATTGAGTCTGTAACGAACTTGCTGTTTAAAGCAGTTCAAATAATTCTAAGTGTTGTAAACAGCAGCTGCATCTGCTTGTTGATTGGAGTTGCTAGGAGTTCACCTGGAGCAAGGCTCGGTGATTGGGTGTTTACAGTGTCTGTACTCATAAAAGCCTTCTAGTGGAACCTGGTTCATTTTTTGAATCGATCTTCATATTATAGAAACCAGAAGATTTACAGTCTCAAAACCATTATATTTCATTGTTATCATTCAAATTGAGTCTGTAACGAACTTGCTGTTTAAAGCAGTTCAAATAATTCTAAGTGTTGTAAACAGCAGCTGCATCTGCTTGTTGATTGGAGTTGCTAGGAGTTCACCTGGAGCAAGGCTCGGTGATTGGGTGTTTACAGTGTCTGTACTCATAAAAGCCTTCTAGTGGAACCTTTCTGAACAAGGAAGAAGGGGTGACGTAGGATTTGATATCCAAACTTCCATAAACAAAATATCGACCCTATAATTTTACTTTACTGCATTTATTTATTATTACACTGTTCACAAATTGATCGATTTCATTCCGCAATTTATTAGTCGAGAAATATGATTTACACTGAGATACCTTAAATCTGGTAACTCGGATTTAAGTTAAGTAAGGCGCTTTTAAAAATTAGTTTTAAGGTTTCGAAAATTTAAAATACTAGAAGTTCATTCAAACCCCCCCCTTCTGAACTCCTAAGGCTACTTTTCGATCCATATTGATCCTATAAATTGGTATCAGAGCCTGCGCTATCTCAGTATTGAACAGTCTGTTATTTGTGAGTTATATACTTCAATATGTCTACCTCTCACAACAAAATTATTATGTTTTCTAAGGAGGACTATGATGACTGGAAGATCAGAATGAGCGCACTTGGCTGCTTAAGACGATGACATGTGGTCAGTCATCACTGATGGCCCAATGAAAATTATGAAGATCAACATAGCATTCGAAACGACTGATGGTGCTCCAGAATATGTTGAAAACAGGAGACACGAGTACACTAATGAGGAGAAAAACAAGGCGAATCTGGACAATGTGGCCAGGGATATCCTCTACAAGACGCTGGACAAAAATATGTTCAGCAAAATCAAAACTTGTACCACTGCCAAGGAAATCTAGGAGAAGCTAATACTAATCTTCGAGGGTAATGATGAGACGAAAGAGAACAAGCTAACTGTGGCCCAGCAGAAATATGAATCAATTAAGATGAAAGATGGAGAAACTATGGCGGAGTTTGACGAACGTTTTAGTGCTGTGGTAATTGAGTTGACAAGCTTGGGAAAGGAGTACATCAACAGAGAGCTGGCACTCAAAGTGATGAGAGCGTTGCCATGGGAATGGGATGTTAAGACGATGGCCATGCGTGAGTCCAAGGATCTGAACAAGCTGGAACTGCATGATCTGTTTGCAAATCTTAAAGCCTATGAGTTTGAGTTAGAAACAAGATCTGAAGCTGGACCCTCGACATCTCAACCGACAAAAGCATTAGCAGCAACAACTTCTGAACTGTGCTATCCAAGCACGAGCAAGTCTGCAGAACAACTCAGCAACGATGCCATGTCTCTCTTCGTTAAGAAGTTTGGGAAATTCATGAGAAAATCCTACAACCCTTCTTTCTCTTATAATAATGCAAATAAATCTGATAAAGTTACCACTGACCAAAATATTTTTAACTGTGGTCGTCCAGGGCATTTTGCTTCTGATTGCAACAGGCCCAAGAAAGAGGACAGATTCAAGAGGGATGAGAAGAAAGATGATAGATCCAAGGAAAGATCAAAGGATAGAAGGATGAGGACAAGAGCTGATAAGAGGCCCAGCAGAAAGAATGATCACAAAGTACTAGTTGCTGAGGAGAGCAACAAGAACTGGGCTGATACCGATACAGATTCCTCATCAAGCAGCTACAGTTTACAAATCGAGTTGAGTAAGCTGAATGCTGAGAATGATTCGTTGAGATTGAGATCCAGTGAGTTGGAAGCAGAAAACAAAAGGTTAAATGAAGTGATGAGCTCCTGTAAAAAATCTTTGTTTCTTTGAGCAAGCTGCATGAGGTTCAAAAGCCATTAAATGATAAATCTGGCTTGGGCTTCAATGTTGGTAAAAGCAGCGTTGAAGAAACCAGTACTCAATCACATATGGTATATGAAAAGTTCAAAAAGATGAGCTTTGTCAAAGCCAGTGTGATATATGACAGCTACGAGTCAGTTAGGTATGATGACCAGAACTCTTCAAAGCCGAATCAAAAAGGAAAAGCTGGTATCGGTTTTCTAAGACCTGAGGACTCCAAGCCAAGCTGGCTAAAGAACAGACTTGACAAAGATAAAGCGAAAGCTGGTTCTAAGTCGTTTGTTTCTCACCAGCCCAGGCATAGTTCGAAGAAGGTAAAATCTGTTTGGAGAAAGGTTCAGCCAAGGAGAGATCTGAATGGTCAAAATATCAAACCAACACTCAACAGATCTCATGATATTTCTGCACAGACCCTTATGGACTATCATACTGGGAAAACTGTTAAAGTCATTCAAGTATGGGTCCCGAAAGGGGTAATCCTATCTGGACCCAAGTAAAATTGGGTACCAAAGTCTGTTTTTATGATTGCAGGATAACAGGTACAAAGCTGGAGATGAATCGATCATTTGGTATCTTGATATTGGGTGTGCAAGACACATGACTGGAAACCCAAAGCTGCTATCAGATGTTACTGCACACAAAGGAGCAAAGATAGTCTTTGGTGATAACTCACATGGTAACACTGTGGGTAAGGGTAAGCTTATCCACGGTAACATTTCAATATCTGATGTTCTAGTTGTTGATAGCTTGCGCTATAATTTGATTAGCATAAGTCAGCTATGTGACAAAGGTTACATAGTTAAATTTCAACAGCACACATGCACAGTTCAGAGTCCAGAAGGACTGACTGTATTGGTAGGTAAAAGGTCGGGGAATACCTACATTATCAATTCGTCAGAAACCATGGGATCTGAACAAATTTGACTTGCAGCCAACTCTTCCAAGGCTGGTTGTGGCATCAGCGAATGAACCATCTAAACTTTAAAACGCTTGCCCATTTGAGTCAGCATGAACTGGTTTCTTGTATGCCCGAAATCAATTTTTCTAAGGACAAGATCTGTGCCGCGTGTCATCTTGGTAAACAAATCCGTTCTACTTTTAAAAAGAAAGGCGGTAAACGTTCTTCCCGAAGCTTAGAGCTTTTACATATGGATATCTTTGGTCCTATTCCCGTAACAAGCTTAGGGGGAACGAACTACACCCTAATTGTTGTTGATGATTTTAGAAAATTCACTTGGGTGCTGTTTTTAAAAGAAAAATCTGATACCGCTAACCAACTCATTCGGCTTTTAAAACGTTTAAAAAATGACAGATCTTGTACAGTCAACAGGATAAGAAGTGATCGTGGTACCGAGTTTTTAAATAAAAAATTATCTTCTTATCTGGATGACATAGGGATAAAGCATGAGCTTTCTGCAGCTAGAACTCCTCAACAGAACGGGCTTGTTGAGAGGAGAAATCGCACTTTAAAAGAAGCTTCTAGATCAATGATTGCTTATTCTGGCATTTCGCAAAAATTTTGGGCAGAAGCAGTTAACACAGCTTGCTACACTCAGAACAGATCTATGATTAACAAGTTGCACGATAAAACACCATATGAGATCTGGAGTGGCAAGAAACCTGATATACCATATTTCATGGTGTTTGGGTGTAGATGCTTCATTCACAATAATGGTAAGAAGCACCTAACAGCTTTTGATGCAAAATCTAATGCAGGTATCTTCCTAGGTTATTCAGCAGTGAGCAAAGCTTATCGAGTTTTCAACAATCGGATTCTAACTGTTGAAGAATCAGCACACGTTGTCTTTGATGAGACAAGCTTTTGATCCAACTCAGCTGCGAGCCTCAATGATTTATGTACACGTCTTGAATCATCCAGCATTGATGACTCAGATGATGACG
>KV018660.1:2618-14915 GCA_001598015.1 Dorcoceras hygrometricum
ATGCGTGGATATCCTATGCTATCTGAGGGGATAATAGTGTGCAAATCTCTGGCCAGAGTACTACAAGTGTTTTAGGTAAATGTGTTTACCTAGTTACACTCGCGATGTCACTATTTGATCTCCAAGATGTATGCATAGCTATCGGATCTCTAGCGACTCTCGATTTACCAATGGTCGTTGATCTGATCGGGATATATGGATTGAAAGGACCGTACAGTACGCTAACCACGACCGACTGGTTCTTGCAGGCACTATCAGTGATACCTAGGGGATCATGGGGCGATGTTGCTAGACGCTTTACCATGATCCGTTGGGTAGGTCCGGAATTGTGATTCCGGAGCCACAATGGTTGTGGGCCCACGGCTAGCTGTATCCCTGAACCATTGAGGGTCACAACAGTACTGGATTCGAAATTCCCACACGGATACTCAGCTCAATGTGTTGAGCACGAGAAGAGGATTTCGGGAAGTGCGACATCCTAAAAGTCAACAGGGGTCAAACCGGGATTTGACTCTGTTGAGGGGCAAAACGGTCATTTTGCTATTTAGGGTTTGATGATCTGAAAATGTTTTCACATCATAACATTCAGTTTTGGAAACTGAGTCGATCGGTCCGATCTGATCGGCGATCGGAGTTACGATGAAGTCACAGCGATAGATATCGTCATTTGGACCCGGGCCCGTTGGACCGGCCCAAGTCTACCTTAAGTCTATTTAATGTTGATTATTGGACTTAATGATTAATAGACTTCATAATAGATTACAATCTACACTAAAAACCCTAGCACTAGCCGCCCCTCCCTCCTTCTCTCGCCGCCGCCGCCGCCGTCGCCGTGCGCCGCCGCCGCCGCCGCCAACTTCGCCGAAATTTGTTCCGGCCTAGTTTTTCGAGGAGAATCCGATCGTGCTGATCTCGTCAGGACTTCTAGTGCAGTCTGACGAAGGAGTCTCGGATCTGGTCGTGGACCGGATTGGCGTAACTACCGCAATCTACCGAGAAGCGCCGGGTTCTTGAAACACCGGTTGGAGCCAGGCACAAGTGCCAGAGAGGTAACTCGCTAAACATCCTATGAATGTCGTAGAATGTAGAATTGTTTTTCGTATTGATCGCCTCCCGGTTCTATATTTTTGTTCTTCCGCTGCCTGACCGGGGGGGCGGATCCGGATCCACAACAATTTCAATAGCTGGATTTCCTTCTCTAGCTTTGTTAGACTCAGGAGCTACGCATTCATTCATTTCTGCTGAGTTTGTTAAGAAATTGTCTATCCAGTCGGAGCAAGTAATGATAGGTTATTGTGGTATGAACTGTTTAGAAGTTTAGAACTTAAACTTCAAGGGCATAAGATTACTGCTGATTTAATTGTGTTGCCAATGCCAGAATTTGATTTGATTTTGGGAATAGATTGGCTAACTAAGTATGGGGTAGTAATTGACTTTAAGCTACGAGCAGTAGCTGTAAACCCACCAGGAAAAGAGTCATTCCAGTTTTTGGCCAAACATGTTAATAAAGTCCCTTCAATTATATCATCCTTAACAGCGACTGATAGACCCCAGCTGTCAATTGTAGAAGTAGCAAATGAATTCCCTGAGGTTTTTCCAGAATAAATCCAAGGATTGCCACCAGACAGGGAGTTGGAATTTTCGATTGATTTGGTTCCAGGAGCTGCTCCAGTATCTAGACCACCATGTCGATTAGCTCCAACAGAGATGAAAGAATTGAAAGAACAGATACAGGATCTGTTGGAGAAAGGGTTTATTAGACCAAGTACTTTGCCCTGGGGAGCGCCTGTATTGTTTGTTAAGAAAAAGGATGGGAGTATGAGATTATGTATAGATTACCGCGAGCTAAACAAATTGACAATTAAGAATAAGTATCCATTACCCAGGATAGAAGATCTGTTTGACCAGTTGAGAGGGTCAATAGTATTTTCTAAGATCGACTTGAGGTCTGGATATCACCAACTGAAGATTAAGGCAACTGATGTTTATAAGACAGCCTTTAGAACTAGGTATGGCCATTATGTAGAGGGTCAATAGTATTTTCTAAGATCGACTTGAGGTCTGGATATCACCAACTGAAGATTAAGGCAACTGATGTTTATAAGACAGCCTTTAGAACTAGGTATGGCCATTATGAATTTTTGGTTATGCCCTTTGGACTTACGAATGCTCCATCAGCTTTTATGGATTTATGAATAGGGTCTTTCAACCATTTTTGGACTAGTTTGTAGTTGTATTCATTGATGATATCTTAGTGTATTCTAAGACTAGAAGTGAGCATGTCCAGCATTTAAGAATCGTACTCCAGATTTTGAAAGATAAGCAGTTGTTTGCTAAATTCAGCAAATGCGATTTTTGGATGGAGAAAGTATCGTTCCTAGGCCATATAATCTCTAAGGATGGAATAGAAGTCGACCCTGCTAAAGTTGAAGCGGTTCGCGACTGGCCAGCACCGAAGAATGTGGCAGAGATAAGGAGTTTCTTGGGTTTAGCTGGATATTATCGGCGATTTATCCAAGGATTCTCTAAGATAGCTGTTCCTCTAACTAAGCTAACGAGAAAGCAAGTGAAGTATAACTGGACAGAAGAGTGTCAAACCAGTTTTGACAAATTGAAGCAAGCGCTGATTGAAGCACCTGTATTGACGATGCCAACTGATCAAGGAAAATTTGTAATTTATACCGATGCTTCTAAGTTGGGACTAGGAGCTGTGTTGATGCAGGATCGTAAAGTTATTTCATACGCATCTAGGCAGCTGAAAGACCATGAGAAGAATTACCCAACACATGATTTAGAACTAGCAGCTGTTGTCTTTGCCCTTAAGATATGGAGGCATTACCTCTATGGGGAGAAGTGTGAGATCTTTACAGATCACAAAAGTTTGAAGTACTTCTGTACCCAGAAAGAATTGAATATGAGGCAGAGGCGATGGTTGGAGCTGGTTAAAGATTATGATTGCACAATCAGCTATCACCCAGGAAAAGCAAATGTGGTAGCTGATGCTCTAAGCAGAAAATCAGCAGGATTAGTCTCCACACCGGTCTCCTCTAGCGTCCTCTAAGCGCCACGCCACCAGCGCACCGCACTCTTCCTCAGTTGGAAGGTCGCCAAACTCAACCGAAGCATATCATCGTACTGAACACGATCGAACAAACCAGTGATGTGTCGTAGCCACGAATCCGCATCCTCGTTAGACTCGTCACCGTTGAAAATCTGGGGACTCATCCTTTGGAACCTAGCCATCACAATCTCCATGCTCTCCACACGGGTTGTCAAGTCGTCAACTTCATCCTCCACTCACCTACAGCGACCACGGGAAGGGAAACTACGCTGATCCTCGTTCTGACCTCCAGACTCGTCCTGAAACTGCCCTCTACCTCTACCCTACGTCTAGGCGGCATCGCTACGAAGGCACTAAATAGGATAAGATAACACAGAACAGGTACATCATAGAAATCACATATCACACAAACAACGCACAACACTGTGCCTAGACTCAAGTGTGATCAAAGAAATCGAGCTTATTCCAGCTTAAGCTCTGATACCAAAACTGTCATGCCTCCCTCGTGCTCACATCAGAGATAAACCACACAAACACTAGCGGAAGCAACTAAAAAGTGGCTAAAATTTTTGCTTTTGGCCTGACAGAAGGATAATATAATTTAAAATACGGCAATACTCAAAATATATCCCAGTTTCTCAAAGCAAGCAAAGGCTACAAGCCCAAAGTAAAACAATACAGCATAACCATGCATCAAATACCTGACAACAACCACAACTGAATATAACAGACTACTAGCTATAAATGTCTGATCATCACCCGGGACATCCCACCCGCGGTGATACCAGTGCATATAGATACTATACATAACTGGGACACACTAAGCACCTCCTGGGGCACCTCCAGCCGGGACAACTCCACGACCAGCTGAGTAACCTGGGAAACCTGAACGACAAGCAGGAAAACAAAACAATACAGCATAACCATGCATCAAATACCTGACAACAACCACAACTGAATATAACAGACTACTAGCTATAAATGTCTGATCATCACCCGGGACATCCCACCCGCGGTGATACCAGTGCATATAGATACTATACATAACTGGGACACACTAAGCACCTCCTGGGGCACCTCCAGCCGGGACAACTCCACGACCAGCTGAGTAACCTGGGAAACCTGAACGACAAGCAGGAAAACAAAACAAACCAAGCCCCAGAGGGACATTGGGGTCAAACCCCAGTACGGAGAGCAACTGAAACAGCTAAAGAACAGCATAAGATAAAATGCAGATACTATGCATGAGACACTACACAACAACTGAAGGCTTAGACCGAAGAAGGGAGCCAAGGATCTCAAACACAGCTCAACGGAATCTACAATGAATGGTGGCCACTGGTGTGTGTACAAGCATACGGGAATTACCCGCTCGTCTTTACACTACACCCGAATACCAGATGCATCAAAAAACTCAAACTGCCGTTGCCCAACCCATGAACTGTGGTAGTTAACCACTCGGCGTATGAGGGCTAACAGATCCCAGCAGGGAGATGAGAGTTCGGTATTGCCGTTCGCCCTCGCATCCTGGTAAGAACAGAACAGCAACAATACAACAAGATACAATGCAATAGAGAGCTGAAATGAGCGTGAATAATGCATGTATGCAAACAGTCGACAACACAGAATACACAACAATTGCATACCAGCAACCTCAAATGTTATCCCACGCCAATTCCAAGCTATAACAAGCTCAAATCCGTACCCCGATATTCTGCGCAACAATTACCACACTCGGGGTCCCGAGAAATCTGGTAAGAACCTGCTAAAACAACGCACGCACAGAACTCAGGAACTACACATAATTCACGGCGTGGAAGCAACAACTCAACCAGCAATTAATCCTACCCAACAACTCAACAGGAAGCTCTAAACAAAGCCTAAGGTAAGATCTCATCAATTAACTCGAAGCGCTACCTGAACGACGCAACACACGAACGTTAGAGTAGCTTTGCGATTCTGCCTCCAGCCTACCACAACCTCCAAAAGTGGAATATGATGAAACACCGTAGCAAGAGGAGTCCAAAGCTTCAACTCTTACTTCCAACAGATCGGTCTATCGCCGGGAATTAACAAAAAACCACCTTCGAAGACCAAGTCTTCCAATAAATACACTTCTCACCAGCTGACAGAAACAGGAACAGATTCCACCGACAAAAACAGTTTTCATCGCTGTTATCTCACCCAACAGCTGATCGAACCAACAACTGAATCTCTCAAACAACGCTAAGGCTAAACGCCGTCGCACCAACTTAACCAAACGACGTCGCAGAGGGACACATCATGTAGTGACCAGATCTTTTAGAAGCCACAAACTAGAAAGATATGAGATTGAGGGATTACAATGCTATTATATTCAACTCTTGATTAATCGAGTTTCAGATTTCATTTATGTAATTGTTTAGCTTTTTATTATTTAAGAGCTAAATTCCAGATAACAGGAATGCAATTACAGTAGATGTCTAAACAATTCCTACAAGCCAATCGGATCCTTTGTTTTAACTAAACCTGTTCGGTTTTCATATGCATTATTTGGTTTAAAACAGAGCACGCTTCTTTCAGAGTTTGGCATATTGAATTAAATGCGTTTCTTCCTTAGGCATTTACAAATCATATAAATAGGATTTTAAGTCGCTTCATGCATCATTACTTTCAAAATCAAATCATATAAAGCGGTGTTCTCTCTCCAAAGCCGAACCAAATACTTTCAAAGAGTTTTAAAGGAAACAGGCGGTGCGTTAGGAGTTGCTGGATTTCTACCGTGATTTGTGTTCAAGAATTCAGGCAAGTAAACTCTGTTTCTTGCTCACTCAGTGAAAGCATATATTCAATTCTGTTTGCATGATTTTATGTATTCAGCTTTCAGTATCAGTTCTATTGCATGATTTTGCTGTTCCAGATTTACCTGCTGAGCCTTTGGCTCACTAGTTTTCATTGAGTGCAGGTAATCAGCAGTAGGAGCTGGAGGGAGATGATCAGGAATGGGAGGATGTGTTTATCGTGGACATCTTCCATTGTTCTTTTCAGCTTATTTTACTTCCGCTCACTTCATTATTTCAATTGTTCCGCATTTCAGTAGCAACGAATTGTGTTTAGTCGCAATTTAGTCCAGAATTTAGTAACGACTTTTATGTTTATTCAGATCGAAAATTTTGGGTCTTTCAATTCGAACCCCAAATTTCAAAATTTTCTTTGAGAAAAGTCTGGGTCGTTACACATCACCTCGCTACCAACAGCTGATCAACAAAAACCAATAGCTGAATAAAACAATGCATTAGATCCCTCAACAGTAGATGTCTAGCGCGACCAACAGCTGATGCTAAACGTTACACCTAAAACACTGTCGTTACAACTTATCAAAAAGACGTAGTTTCAATATCCACTAAGAAACACGCTAACAAAACCAACAACTGGTTCTTGACAAAACGTCGTCGCTTCAGAGAGAGGGACACGTCACTCGTTAGCCACTGTTGATCGCTAACCAACAGCTGATCACTCGCAACAGCTGGTCTCTCACAATAGCTGGATACGCGCTAATACACCAACGTTAGAAATCCATGTCAGCATTGCTGTTGCTTCCTACCAAAACGCAACGTCTGAAATACCAACAGTTGACGCGATCGCTCAACGGCTCATTCCAACACTTAGGCAAATTCGATGACTTCAACACCCGCATCTACTACCAGCTGGTTTCAACCCAAGAAACACCTGATTGCGAAAACACAGGTCTCACAGCTTGCGCCTGATTTGAGTTTTGGAGAAAATCCAGTGAGAATTCCCCCTTAGAGAAGACAGAGGACTGAGGAATCGGTGCATTCCAATGGTCAAGGTTCATTGGGCGAATCACTCAGAATGGGAAGCAACCCGGGAGACTGGAGCAGATATGAGTAGAGGTTACCCTGAGCTGTTTAGTAAGTTATATATCGAGAACAAAATTTTTTTATGGGGGTAGAGTTGTAACGCCTAAAAATCCGTAAATCCACAATGACAAATCCTAATTTTGGAAGGGTTTAATTTGCAAATTTCAGTACCCTTCTTCAGCTTCAATCTATGATTCAGCTTTCGTCTGAGCTGAATTTCAGATTAGACCAGGAACCGGTTCACAGAAGTGGCCAGTTGAGTTCTAACAAGCACGGTTCGAGTTTTTAAAATGTTTTGTTTGAAAAAAATATTTTAAACAGAATGATTGCGGTTTGGTGTAAGGGATAAGATAATAAATTCGGTTGTCCCACAACCCATGCCCTGCGTACAGTTTTAAACCTACTACACTGTTTTCATTATTAGAGCTCCTTTAAAGCCATGGAGTGCTCCTCTAAACCACAAACCAACCAATGATTTTCTTTAAAGTTTTCTAAAGCTTTTCGATCGTGCTAGTGCGAGATTCAAAGCCAGAGTTGTTCTCTGTAACCTATCGTTCAACTTTGAGGCAAGTAAATTCTATTTCTTGCTGCTTCTGTGAAAGCATATTATTTTCACCTTTCTCTGCGTGCTGTTGCTTTCTGTTTGCATATGTTCCAGAGTTTTGAGTAATGTTTAAAGGTTTCAAAATGATGTTAAAATCTATACACCTTTCAGCGGTTTCGATAATGGTTTTAAAGTTCCCAAATGTTTTACCGTGGAGTTTCTACGATAGATGGAGTTGTCGTATTTTTTTCTAGATTGCACGTATGTAGCTTCAGAGAATAAGGCGTGATGAATGGTTAGGGATGAGGTTCTGAGATGATAGGCAGAGCTTGTCTGGTTAGGGTGCTGTTCTGGTATCTAATAAGCTTAGCTAATTGGTTCGGACTTCTCCAAGATGTTTACAGTACTAGTGCTGGATAGCAAGGATGAGGTTCTGAGCTGATAGGCAAGATGGTCTAACTGGAACACTTCTCTGATCTGATAAGCTTAGCTAATCGGTTAGAACTTCTCCAAGCAGTTTTCGTGGAATAGCTAAGGATGAGGTTCTGAGTAGATAGGCAAAACCGATCTAGTTAGGACTCTGTTCTGACCTGATAAGCTTAGCTAGTATATTCAAACTTCTTCCAAGCCGGTTCCCTTGTTCAGACCACTTCCGAGCTAGTTTCATTGTCCAACCACCTCGTGATCTGGTTTTTCCCTCCGAGCTACTCTAAGCTCGCAACCTAGTCTTTTTACCCTAAGCTGAGTTTATCTTGGTTGAATTGTATAATTTAGCCCGATTATTCTAAGTTGTGTTGAATTTCCCTTAGCTGAGTGGACCAACCAGTTGTAAGCTATTTTCTTCACTAGAGTTGTTTTACACTCGTAAGTTGTTTTCTTCACCCAGAGCTGTTTTACACCCCTAAGCTGTTTTCTTCACCCGTAGCTGTTTTACACGCGTAAGATGTTTTATTCACCCGGATCTGTTTTACACCCATAAGTTGTTTATTCTCCGATCTGTTTTTACACTCGTAACCTGTGTATCTCACTCAGAGCTGTATTTACGCCCGTGATCAGCTTTCTATCCTGAGATGATTTTCAATTCTGAACCAGCACGCTCGTGTGCTACTTCACTCCGAGCTGGTCCAGCTTAGACCCGCTCTGGACCGGTACAGTGATTTCGAGTTAAATCTTCATTTCTTTTAGCTTCGATTCGAAAGTGTAACTCCAATCCCTTTGCAGTTATATCCTTTCCGAGATATATTTCATCAGCTTAGATCTCTAATGTTCGCTATTCACTTTTAAATCCCGAGATGATGCCAATTTTCTATCCGAGCTGATCCCAAAAAATCCTAGAGATGTGTTCTGTCTTACACTCAATAGTGTTTTCAAATAAAATGTAGTTGTGTAGCAATGAACTTCTTGCGTATAGTTTGTTATTTTAAATGTTTTAATGATATGTGGCAAGGTTACGGAAGAGAGATGATAGAAGTTTTCCCTTCCATATTGTTTAAAGTTTAAAGGAATTAGATTTCAAAATTTAAATAATTTATTGCAAAGATATCATACCGTCAATAGAGGGAGGGTGATGATGCTGGTTGACGGATCAGTGCCGCCCCCCCCATAGGAAGGACAAGGATCTTAGTTGACGAACTAAATGCACCCTTCAAATCAGGGGAAGGGACCAAGATTATGGTTGACAAACTATAATCCATTCTCAGCATAGTTTGGGATTTATACCCCAGAGTCTGTATACAGATGAGCTTGATCAAACGAACTGACCTATGGAGAAGCTTCTGAGCCATAACTCGAAAGAATAAGATAAAAGTGTTGTTTACAACCTCAGTTTTGAGCATAGTTTATGCTGATGCTTACTTCCTTTAATACTAGTAACTGATTTTAAATACTTTTAAGCATGTTTAATCATGTTCAGTTATGCTATCTCAGTTTACAGTTCTTTCAGCTTTCGAGCTTTCAGTTTACAGTAAAAGCTATTTTCCATGCCTGCCTTTTCTATCCCCTGATATACCTGCTGAGCCCCTAGGCTCACTATCTTTCATGGTTGCAGGTGAGGTTATTCCTTGAGAGCTGGCTATGTGAGCTGGAGCAATCGGGAAAGTGTGTTTATCGAAAGACCAACGTTTCTGTGCTGCTACAGGCTGCATTCTTTGTGAACAAAATTTGTATCAGACTTTTCCATTTTTTAAGTGTTCTAAACTGATTTCTACCTATTCGTATCAAAAGATTGTTATGCTAGTAATTGTACTCTGATCTTTTCCTCTAAGATAATACAGCTCCTGAGATGCTTTGTGTTGAGTGTTTATATTATTTCAATTACTGTTCTACCATCCCGTGTGTGATCAGCTCACGAAATGTCACCAGTTCTCGTATTGAGATTCCAATCTGTTTAGCTACGCTTGAACTGAATTGTTCCCTTATCGCACAACCATCCTTGAACGTTGATTTCTTTTCAATTCCAAAATTTTAAAAAGTGCATTTTTCTGTTAGCTTTCGAGTTTCTTTGAAAGAAATGGTGGACTAGAGCGCCACAGTAGAGCCCAGGATTACATTAATCCACAAATATAAAGTTCAAAATTTTGAAGGATCAAATTGTTATTTTTAGCATTTATCAGCTTTCGACTGTGCTGGTTTGTCTCAGTTTAGGAGCATGGTCTCAGGGAGCTGTCCGGAACAAATCAAGCACGGTTCATCTCTAAGCTTATTTTCAACCCAACCGGTTTGGTCCAAGATTTTATTTTGAAAACATAGTAGAACTTTTAAATGGTAGTAGCACTTTTAAAGAATAGTGTTTTTAATAAAAATATCTTTGAAAATTTTTCATACAAATACTTGCAAAAGCACCGTTCACCATCATTCACAAAACTTCATGTAAAGGAAAAACTTTTGAGAAGTGATGCTCTCTGAGAAAAGAAACCAACAGAAGCTTCAACTTTTCAAAGAGACCGATCATGCTGGTGAGATGTTCAAGGCCGGATAAATCTCTTTCAATCGTTGTTCATTGTTTAAGACATGTAAATTCTATTTCTTGTTGTATCATGGAAAAATATACTGATTTTTGTTTCATGTTTGATTCAGTTTTAAAGGTTTGAAAAAGCTTTTGAAGTTTTTCAAAAGAAGAGATGATTTCATGGTGAATTATTGGTTTGCTGGAGTTTTGGTTCAGGGATGTTAGTTAGAATATGTAGTTACAAAGTTTGATCTTGTTTTCTTCATAAATTTCTGGGATATACGAAATTTGCATAAAATTAAAAATCTCTGGATGTTTCATTGAATATGTCATGCTGAATGGCTGATGATGAGGTTCTGAGCTGATAGGTAAAGGTGGTCTAGTTAGAACTCTGTTCTGATCTGATAAGATAAGCAGATCGATTCGAACTTCTCCAAGTTGTTATCGGTACTATGTAGTTATTCTAATCAAATATGATTCGTTCGATGATTTCATTTCATAATTTTATTTTCGTCCTGTTCTAGTTTACAATTACGACCTGATATTTCCCTAAGCTGATTTGAAGCTGTGATCTGTGTGAGACCTGGATTTGTAATCAAGATTAATCGTGAGAATTAATCGGTGTTTTGAGATTCTTAGTGGTTTAAGATCTCTGTTCGGATGTTTAAATAGTATTTTTGGGTCAATTCCTCACTTAAAACAATTCTGGAGGTTTTCGTATTTTTTAAGTATGGGGAGATATCTGTCAGCACACATGGTGACATCATGTTTTCTGTTTGTTGTGCGTTGGCGTGGCAATTGCTGACGTAAGATTTGCTGTTGAGTTAGCGCGTGCTGTTCTTTGTATTGGTTGCTGTCGACAGCGATTGGATTGGTTTGTAACGACGTCGTTTAGATTAGTCTAAGAGACGCCGTTTCAAGTAGCGAGCAGATATCTACTGTTGAGAAGTCTGCCAGCAGATAACGTACGAACCAGTCGTGGGGAAACTAGCGTGTTGAGCACTATACGACACCGTTTTGAGGAGGTAGTGACGTAAGAATATCTGTTTGATTTTGATCAACAGACGTCAACGTTAGTCAACGTCACTGTAGCTTGCGTCTGGATAACCAGCTGTTTGCAGAAAGTATTACGTAAGCTATGCGACGCCGTTTTAATTAGTTGCAACGCTGCGTTTTATATGTCGCGACTGGTACCAGCGTTTGGAAGGATTTCACGCGAGAGAAACCAGTCGATGGTTTTAGGCGACTAGCTGATGGCAGTATGATGATGTAAGCGGTGCGACGTCGTTTTGTTAAGTCGCTGCGACATCGTTTTGATTAGCGTTGTTTGAGAATTCAGCAGTTGGTTCTTTGCATCTGCTGGTTGTAGTGTACCTGTTGGTTTGTCGATGGATGTTTCTAACCAGCTTTTGCGAGATGTATTTAAGGAAGACTTGGTCTTCGATTTCAACCACCAGATCCCGGTTGTCGACCTTTGTTCTTCGAACCCTAGTATTGTTCACCGTAGCTTTTCTCCGGCAATTCCCATCGTTCCCGGCCGTTGTTTGGTACGTTTGAGGTAGCGTTGGACTCCTCGTATCTATCATTCCATACCACTTTTGGAGGCTGTGGTTGGCTAGTTGAGGAACGCGAAGTTGCTGCCCGGTTGTGCGTTTTGTAGTGCAGGTAGAACTTCGTTCCCTTGTGATGAGATCTTGTTCCTAGCCTTGGTTTAAGCTTCCAGTAAGTTTTTTTGGTAGTAATTGCGTTGGTTGAGCGTGGCTCTGTTGGGGATCCGGATCCGCACCCCGGCAGGCAGCGGAAGAACAATAAATTTTAACCGGGATGCGATCAATACGAATAACAACAATCAATTATATGTATCCACATACATAGGGTGTTTCAT
>KV018663.1:0-5000 GCA_001598015.1 Dorcoceras hygrometricum
AAAATGTTCTTCGAGTTTTGAGCTTTTTGAAATATCAACGAAGAGAAAGCTCTGTAAATATTTTGGCAGCGTTATAGCAAAGATGATAAGCGATTGGTGTGTTCTTCAAAGCCGCTGCTGATATTTATAGGCTTCGATTGCAACGGTAACATTAAATCCTCCAAAGGAAATAAATCCCGTTTGAATTACTGCCAAAAAAGTACACCGTAATCTCTGCTCCACTGCAAGGTCAAACGCTCATCCACAGAGCCAATTTGTCTTCTTTCTATTTCTGTGCAAGCATAGAGAAACGGCCACTGTACACTTGTACTATTCACCCAAAATAGTACCTACCTTGTTTCCTTCATTTCAGGCAACTGTACGATCCAACAAATCTTTTCCATATAAGCAAACGATCGTATTTGAAATACTTTGAGCTTGCGCCTGAAATTACTTTGGAAATCAGCACTTATATTCACCTTCGTTGAAAGCTTCGACTGAAAAAACGCTTAGAAGAATTCATCTGCTGAAATGCATACGCGTTTTTCATCTGCTGATCTTTAGCAATAAAACGATGTCGTGTCAACTTATTTAAGCGACACCGTTTAGCTATCTTCGTAAAGCATCTGCTGAACAACACTATGTAGCGCATCTGCTGAAATAATACTCTGCTGAAAACTCTAAGCCAATACGCTGTCGTTCTAACTAAAAATCAAACGCTGTCGTATCACAATCTTCATCAAAGAGACTAAGCAACTGCTGAACTACTTCAACAAAGAGTCTGCTGAAATCTTCATCTGCTGAAATGAAACTGTGCATCCCACGACGTCGTTCCAACTTATCAAAACGCTGTCGTTGACACTTCTTAGCAAAACACGATAGAACTCAAATCGAATACCATCTGCTTAATCTTCACGAATAACTGTTGTAGCTCTTCAAGAAGGTATCTGCTGAACTGTAACTGTTCATACCAACGACGTCGTTCCACCTTATCAAGACGCCGTCGTTTAGCACTCCTCCAACTAATCAACTGGTCATCTCTTCATGAAAACTCCAACTGATAAAATAGCACTTGTTGAATGCGACAACTGATCGATCAATCCATTTTGACTTTTTGTTATCACCAAAACTTAATAAATATTGTTCTAACAAGGCCAAGGTGCGCTATCTACATGCTAAGGTAAGATGCAATGATCTGGTGGGAAGGAGTCAAGATGTCTGTGGATCTGCTGAATCTCACCTGGGCAGATTTCAAGCGAATATTCTATGAGCAATATTTCACAGCGGGGAAAAGATCTGAATTGAAGAGGGAATTTTTGACCCTCAAGCAAGGGAGTTTAACCGTACAAGAGTATGTGCGGACATTTGAAAGAGGGTGCTATTTTGTGCCACTGATAGGAAGTGACCCAGAAGAGAAATTGAGTCACTTCATAGAAGGGTTGAAACCAATGTTCAAAATGAATGTGAGGCTGTCAGTGCCAAGAAATTACAGGGAAGCAGTGGATAGAGCCCTGCAAATTGAAAGAGATTGGAAAGATCTCGATGAAGAGAGGCAGCAAAAGAGACAGGCCTTTCAGCAGAAGGATCAAAGGCCATTCAAGAAACAGAGCAAGAACCAGCAGAGGCCTCAGGAGCAAAAGCCTCTACAAATTCAACCTATAAACTCCGTTCCTGCTGGTAATAATAGGCCATTATGTCCTAAGTGTCAAAAGCCTCATTTGGGACAATGCAGACTTGGACAAAACGTCTTCTACAAGTGTGGGATTCCTGGACATATTTTGAAGAATTGTCCAAAATCTAAGCAACTGGTGACCAGCAGAGCCTATGTGATGACTGCTGATCAAGCTCCTCCAGAGTCTACGGTGGTTACAGGTGAAATTTCGATAGCTGGATTTCCTTCTCTAGCATTTTTAGATTCAGGAGCTACGCATTCATTCATTTCTGCTAAATTTGTTAAGAAATTGTCAATTCAGCCGGAGCAAGTAATGATAGGTTATTGTGTGTTGGTACCATCTGGGAAAAAATTGGTATCGCACGAATTGTTTAAAAGTTTAGAGCTTAAACTTCAAGGGCATAAGATTACTGCTGATTTAATTGTGTTACCAATGCCGGAGTTTGATTTGATTTTGGGAATAGATTGGCTAACTAAGTTTGGGGTAGTGATTGACTTTAAACTGCGAGCAGTAGCTGTTAATCCAGTAGGAGAAGAATCATTCCAGTTTTTGGCCAAACATGACAACAAAATTCCTTCAACTATATCATCGTTAGCCGCTACTGATAGGCCCCAGCTGTGCATAGTCGAAGTAGCAAATGAATTCCCTGAAGTTTTTCCAGAAGATATTCAAGGATTGCCACCAGACAGGGAGTTGGAGTTTTCCATTGATCTAATCCCAGGAGCTGCTCCAGTATCTAGACTACCATATCGGTTAGCTCCAACAGAGATGAAAGAATTGAAAGAACAGATACAAGACCTGTTGGAAAAAGGATTTGTTCGACCCAGTACTTCGCCATGGGGAGCCCCTGTTTTGTTTGTAAAGAAAAAGGATGGGAGTATAAGATTATGTATAGATTATCGTGAGTTAAATAAGTTGACAATTAAGAATAAGTATCCATTACCTAGGATAGAAGATCTTTTTGACCAATTAAGAGGGTCTGTAGTATTTTCTAAGATCGACTTGAGGTCAGGATACCACCAGTTAAAGATTAAGGCTGCTGATGTTTACAAAACGGCCTTTAGAACTAGATATGGCCATTTCGAATTTTTTGTTATGCCCTTTGGACTTACAAATGCTCCATCAGCATTTATGGAATTAATGAATAGAGTCTTTCAACCGTATTTAGACCAGTTTGTAGTTGTATTCATCGACGATATCTTAGTTTATTCTAAGACTCAGCAGGAGCATGTTCAACATTTAAGAATTGTGCTCCAGATTTTGAAAGATAAGCAGTTGTTTGCTAAATTTAGCAAATGTGATTTTTGGATGGAAAAAGTATCGTTCCTAGGTCATATAATCTCTAGGGATGGAATAGAAGTCGACCCTGCTAAAGTGGAAGCGGTTCGCGACTGGCCAGCACCAAAGAATGTCACATAAAAAGTTTCTTGGGTTTAGCTGGATATTATCGACGGTTTATCCAAGGATTTTCCAAGATTGCTGTTCCCCTGACTACGCTTACAAGGAAGCAAGTGAAGTATAACTGGACAGAAGAGTGTCAAACCAGTTTTGACAAATTGAAGCAAGCGCTGATTGAAGCACCTGTGCTGATAATGCCAACTGATGAAGGAAAATTTGTGATATACACTGATGCGTCTAAGTTGGGATTAGGAGCTGTGTTGATGCAAGATCGTAAAGTTATTTCATACACATCTAGACAGCTGAAGGACCATGAGAAAAATTATCCAACGCATGACTTGGAATTAGCAGCTGTTGTCTTTGCCCTTAAGATATGGAGGCATTATCTCTATGGGGATAAGTGTGAGATTTTTACAGATCACAAAAGCTTGAAGTACTTCTTTACCCAGAAAGAATTGAATATGAGGCAGAGGTGATGGTTGGAATTAGTTAAAGATTATGATTGCACTATCAGTTATCATCCAGGAAAAGCAAACGTAGTGGCTGATGCTCTCAGCAGGAAATCAGCAGGATTAGCGCATTTGACTGTTCAGCAGCCATTGGCAAATGAAATTGAAAGGTTTGGACTTGAAATAGTGTCCAGCAGCAGCAGTAATATGATTTTAGGAGACCGTCTCAGTAAGATCAAATTTGTAAATCAAATCGAGAGGCAGCAGCAGGACCAGCAGTTGAAGAAATGGGTCCAGCAGGATAAAGAAAGAGGTAACAGTTTATATTTTACAGAGGAGGGAATTGTGAGGTATTTGGGCAGAGTTTGGGACCTCAAGTGGATGATTTAAGAGCTGAACTTTTGAAATAAGCTCATACAGCACCATATTCAGTACATCCAGGAAGCACGAAAATGTACAAGGACCTCCAGCAGTTGTATTGGTGGCCAGGAATGAAGAGGGATGTTGCTAAATTTGTAGCTGAATGTTTAACATGTCAGCTGGTGAAGGCTGAACATCAGCGACCAGCAGGTTTGTTAAAGCCACTGCCGATTCCCGAATGGAAGTGGGAATGTATAACGATGGATTTTGTAACGGGGTTACCAAGGAAAGTGCAAGGATATAACTCCATTTGTGTTATAATTGATAGGCTCACTAAGTCTGCTCATTTCTTACCAGTTAAAACGACCTTTGAGGTGAGCAGGTACGCTGAATTGTATATTAAAGAAATAGTGAGACTACATGGTATTGCAATTTCCATTGTATCAGACAGAGATCCTAAGTTTACTTCAGCTTTTTGGAAAAGTTTACATAAAGCTATGGGTACAAGATTAACGTTCAGCACTGCGTTTCACCCTCAAACTGATGGACAATCGGAAAGGGTGATTCAAATTTTATAAGATTTGCTCAGAGCATGTATTGTAGATTTTTCAGCAGGATGGGATGTGAGTTTGCCGCTGGTAGAGTTTGCCTACAATAACAGTTTTCAAGCTTCGATTCAAATGGCTCCATATGAAGCTTTGTATGGTAGGAAATGTAGAACACCACTCCACTGGGATGAAGTTGGTGAAAGAGCTGGTTTGGGACCAGATGTAGTGGAGCAAACAGCAGCCGCTGTTAGAAAAATAAGAGAAAGAATGAAAACAGCTCAAAGTCGACAGAATAGTTATGCAGATAATCGAAG
Organism: Dorcoceras hygrometricum; assembly: GCA_001598015.1. Taxonomy (NCBI): domain Eukaryota; kingdom Viridiplantae; phylum Streptophyta; class Magnoliopsida; order Lamiales; family Gesneriaceae; genus Dorcoceras; species Dorcoceras hygrometricum. The sequence goes on from KV018663.1 coordinate 4,722, forward strand.
AAGGGAGCTGAATTTTGAGATAGGTGATCGAGTATTTTTGAAAATAGCTCCGATGAAGGGAGTTATGCGTTTTGGAAGGAAAGGGAAGTTGAGTCCAAGGTATATTGGACCCTTCGAGATATTAGAAAAGGTAGGAACGCTCGCCTATCGACTGGCGCTGCCTCCACAAATGTCAGCAGTACACAATGTTTTTCACGAATCAGCTTTGAGGAAATATGTTCCCCACCCTTCGCATGTGCTAAGTTATGAGCCAATCCATTTAGCTCCAGATTTAAGCTA
>KV018667.1:904-12332 GCA_001598015.1 Dorcoceras hygrometricum
TGAGTCGGCAAATGGGTCAAAGTGAGACGCCTATCATGTAGAGTCTCAATGACGTTTCGAGTCATGAGGACTAATCAGTACAACCAAGACCTCGGACTTATCCACTCGATAAATGGTAACCACTTGGAAAGTCCGAAGGAGGGTAGTTCGATAGATCACCAGGTCACTATCTATCTGCATGCTCAGAACATCACAATGTTCCCTACCAATGAAACATGGTACTTCGCATCGCAGATACTAGTCTCGAACTCGGGCGGCCTTATCCTCATTTTGACGGCCCAATCGACTAGGAACATGTTTAGAATACACAGTGACTATTAGATGTGTTTCATGATAGCCATCATACCCACTATCACATCTAACATACACTTTAGTGCATTCTTGGTCTTTACTCAACGCAATTGTAAATCATCATACACACAATGAAAGTAAAGAATGCCATATGGATAAATGCGAATATCATATATAAATATTGTCATATACAAGAGTCTATAAACCCACACGCCACAAGTTGGCTAGTTGGGCATCTACTCTAACAGAGTGTGGGTCGAGGTTTGGGTTTTTTTAAAAAAATAAAGGAAAAAATGAATAAAAATCAAATATACATAGGAGGGAGACTAGGACAAAACCTCCATAATAAACCAACGGCTTAAACACAAGAAATATCATAATAGTACGTCCTAATCTGAGGACACCCTAATATATCTAGTTTGCAATATCCTTTCAACATGCGAGGCAATTGGTCAGTGTGTAAGGTTCGATGTGAGCACTCCTTCATGCCCAAGTCAGCCATAGCATCTGCAGCAGTATTCCCTAGGGATATGCGAGAAATGAATCGAATGATTTGCTCGGATGTGTTGTATGCTGTTAAGGATGTGATGCAGCTCCCAATTGTTTGATCTGAAGAAATGAGATCCAAAGCCAGTTTAGAGTCAATGATTGAGAATAAGTTATGTATCGGATATGAGACACTAGAATATGCATCAAAGTATATTGAGAATGATAATGATTTGAAAGTTCGTATATATTTGGATGTGCAAATACAGACCTATGTTCCATGTTGAAGTTGAACCCAATATTCTTTATGAAGTTGGGATGGACAGAACACTTGATATTGTTGGAACTGCTGAATTGGGAGATAGGACTCTGGATCATGGAACTATGGGTGGTCGCAATTGTGACAGATTACTACGATGAATATTTTGACCGAAATATTGTCTCTAATACAAGGTGTTCGAATATAAATAATATTTATTCATTTCATAATAATGTGACCGATAGGAAAACTTATGCGGAGGACGTTGGTGTCATTTGCTTGAATGATGTGGAGCACATTGTTACACAACTGGATAAGCTTTGTTGGGCCTAGTGGTGATACATATTCGTTCATTGATTGTTCTTACTTGTACGTCGGTTAGGAGTTCCCAAGCAAGCCTACCGTGCAAAAGGAGCATATAAATTTTCTTTTAAACCCTGCTTTGAAATCAAAAGTGTCAAGTCAACTCTAAGTATATATGTTGTTCGGTGTGTGAATAAAGGTTGTATATAGAGAATCTATTGGTCCCTGTTTTTCGAAGGAACTTAGCAGCCGCTGGTTTAAAATGAGCGATTAAAATTTGCACGCTGCTACTTAAAACTGGAGGTGCAATACCTCTTGTTCTTGAACACTTAAAAACTCATCAGAAGAGCACCGGAGACAGATCTGGTATGATTTAAAAATCATGCGGAAAATACCAGAACTGAATCCTATATTTTAAAACGATTCAAACAGATTTATGTGCAACATAAATCTGTTCGAAACTAGATCCCTGAGTCCCAGTCTATATATGATATGTATTGTACCGGGGGATGCCCCGTGTTATCATGTATTGGGGATTTGTTACTTGATTGATATACTGTTGCTACATGTTGTGTTGGAATCTGAGTCAACTCGTATTTTAATTATCGCTACTTTGAATGTATGATTTGAAGTTCAGGCCCATTGTATTTCGAAAAATTTTTAAGCCCTGATTTTAAGCTTCCGTGTTTATGCGCTTATTATGTGTTAATTGTTAGTAATTAGCACGGGGCCTGACACAAGCTAATTCTAGCTCCGCTATCAACTGCAAATAAGCTTTCTCTAGAATGATAGTTGATAGCTTTGCTTCTGATTCATTTTCCCTCTGCTGGTGTACTGTGCAACATATTTTCTGCGACAGCCTCACAGTGACACCAACTCTCTCACCAGCCTCGAACTCACAGTCTCTCGTCTTCAATGGCGCTTCTTGCAAATATATCCTCTGTTCGAATAAAGCAGTTAGATAGATTCCAAAACTGTTCTGCGCTTGTCAAGGCCAAATTGTCGTCTTCTTTTCATTTCCGTGCAACGCTCCTCTGTAAATTGTACTATTTCCCAGAATAGTACAAATCTTGTTCCCTTGAATTGAGGCAATTTTCACGACTCTATTTCAGCCATTGATTCTTTCCATCTTGAGCGTTGATTGCTTGCAACGGCTGATACTTCAAATACTGCGACTGGATACGCAAAGCTTGCGACTGGATTCATAGCGCTGAAGCTTGCTTGCGACTGGATGCATAGAGCTTGCGACTGGACTTCCCACGACTGGGTAGATCAAACGATGTCGTATCAACTTATTCAAACGACATCGTTTGCTATGCATCCTCTACTGGTTGAATATAACGCTGAAGCTCTCGTCTGGATGTACTGTATATTCCTGCTGGTATCTTGCGACTGCTGGTTATCAACGCAAAGAGCATCTGCTGAATCTAACCATCTGCTGATAGATTTTGCTTAACTGCTGATCACTGTAGCTCACTGCTGATTGTGATGACGTCATCATTGCTGCTCACAGCTATCTCCATTATATGTGCTGAAGTCATCACTGCTGTTACCAGCTCTTGTTAGCGCTCCAGCTGGTTCAAGCTCTCTAAGCAATAATCACATCTGCTGGTCTGAATTTTTGGCCTCCGCCAGATTACGAACAACTGATTCAACTTTGGACGTCTCCATTGCTAATCCAGCTGCCGTCTAAATGAATGCATCAAACCAACTGCTGAACTTAATCTTGAACCATCGGCAGGACAGATTTTTGCTACTGTTCATCTTCTTCTTCATTGCGTCCAATCAAACAAAACTCTTCTCTGCCGATTACTCAAACAACTTCTTCGCTTCGATTCTTCAACAGAAAACATTACCTGTTAAATCTGTATACTTAAAATAGAATCGTTAGAATAACAATAACAGGTTTTGTGTAATTCAAAACTTAATCAGGATCTGTCAAAACAGATCCATCTGGAAGGGTGGAGGTGTGACTTCCTAAATTTAACCGGGGATTGAAGTGTCATTTCTTTAAATTAGCTTGGACTAGTATGACTATCCTTAAAGCTGATAAGGGCCTAACTGCTATTTTGGGTTAGGTGGTCTGAAAAATTATTTTCACATCATAATGTTCAATTTTGTAAACTTTGTAGATCGGTCCGATCTGATCGTCGATCGGGATTATGATGAAGCCACAACGATTGAATTGAAACCATCCTTGGGCCTCGGCCCGACCCAGGCCCAATAATCTAGTTTAAGCCCATGGAAAATCTATAAATATAGGGTACTCATTTACTCGCATAAAAAATTTGTATTGACAACTAACACTTGGGTTGAGAACTTTCTCCCCTCACTTCTGCCGCCACGCCGCCGCCATCGCCGCCGTCGCCATCGGAATTTGTTTCGACCACGCTATCGCCAACGTCACCGTCGCCGTTGCCATCGGAATTTGTTCCGACCATCTCAGCAAGGAGATTCTGTTCACAAAACTTTTGCTGGTTTTCTAGTACAAACCAGCGAAGGAATTGAGATTCCGGTCATGGACTGGATTGGAGGACCGGAGTTGTTCAACCGTTGAAGTGCTATCCTCTTTTTGTGGAATAGTCGGAGCCAGGCGCCTAGTCGCCAGTAAGGTAACTCTCTAAACATCCTATGCATGTTTAGATTCTTATTTAGTGTATTGACCGTTTCCGGGTTGTTAAAATTTTAAAACTTCTGCTGCGCCCCGGGAGCGGGATCCAGATCCTCCGCTGTGCCAACATATTATATCGAGGTATTAATGTGTTCATATTATGAGGTTGGATATTTGTATAACTTTATTTTATTTGAGACATGTTGAGATTAAGTAGTGAAACTTTTAACGCACCACATGCAATCGCAGCGAGTTGCCTGTCAATTGTTTTATTTATTGCGCGCATAATAGTATTCCGTTATGTTGTGGTCATTAGAATATGCTGACCCAATTTATCTTGTTCCGAATCAAAATGAGTGGCCATCTAAAGGCATTTTAATTCTACTACATGTTGTGAAGGGAAACGAGAAGTAAAAACAAAATAGATTCCATCGAATTTAGTAGAACATTAGGATGTTTCTGTAATTGAATGAAATTGTAAATTTCAATTCGTCTTGAGATTTGTGTTTATTTTTCTTTAATTGTAATTTGTGTTGATCGATAGTGGTTTAATTCTGGGGAGAGTTGTGGGTTGAGTGTGGGTCGTGGGTCGAGTGTGAGTCGGGTGTTGGTCGTGGGTCGATTCTAGGTCGAGGTTTGGGTTTTTTAAAACGAAAATGAAAAATGTATAAACAATCAAATATTCATAGGAGGGAGACTAGGCCAAAACTTCCCGGAATAAAACTACGGCTTAAACTCAAGAAATATCATAATTGTGCATCCTAATCTGAGGACACCCTAATCTATCTAGTTTGCAAATTCCTTTCAACATGCGAGGCAATTTGTCAGTGTGCAAGGTCCGATGTGAACCCTCCTTCATGCCCAAGTCAGGAAAGGATGTGTCGCAGCTCCCAATTGGTTTGATCTGAAGAAATGAGATCCAAAGCTGGTTTAGAGTCAATGTGATAAGATCAATTAGGATCGAAAAACAAGCCTAGTAGTTCAGAACGGGGGGGGGGGGTTGAATGATCTCCTTGGATTTAATTTTTTGAAACCTTAAAACGACTATACAAGCGCCTTGCTTAACTCAGATCTGTGTTACCAGATCTGAGGTATCTCAGTCCTAAATCTGATTCTTGACTAACAAAAAGTTGTGCGGAAATAAGTCGATTGATCAGTGAACAGTATAATGTAAATAAGTGCGATACAGTAAGTAAAAGCGTAAGGGTCAGAGATTTGTTTCTGGAAGTTCGGATCTGAAGATCCTACGTCTCCCCTTCTTCCTTTGCAGGAAGGTTCCATTAGAATACTTTGATGTGTACGACTCTGTAGACACCCGATCACTGAGCCTCGCTGTCAGGCCTTGTGCACAACTCAGAGTTAAACCACGCAAAAACATAGCGGAAGAAATAAAAAGTGGCTTAAAATTTTCGCTTGGCCTAACGGTTTAAAACAGATAATTTTAAATAGCACAATACTTAAAATAATCCAGTTTACATGACGAAATACACAGTACAGCAATTACAAGTACTAGCAACAATACAATAGCTGGCAACGCGACAACTGAATTAAAACTAAAGCACAGGGCATTCCTCGGCTGACAGCTCTAGTACATAATATTCTATACGCTAACTGGGACACTCTATCCACCACCTGGGGCACCACCAGCTGGATCAAAGCCACGCCCAGCTGTGAACCCTAGAAAACCTGTACAACCAGCAGGCAACAACACACAGCCCCAGAGGGATCTCGGGGTCAAACCCCAGTACAGAGAGCAACAATACAGCAAACAGAAAGCGATAAACATGCAAATTCTATGCAGGAGATCGAAGTACAACCAAAAGCTGAATGCCGAAGGATATCAAAGCAGCAACTCGACAGCTGGATAACAACTCAACAGCTGGAGCAAATCAGCTGGAAGACAGTAGTCCTAGATGTATACTGAGTATATGGGAGCTACCCACTCGTCTCACGTATACTGCACCAGATGCAACAATAGCTCAACTTGTTGTTGCCCACTCATGAGGTGTGGGAGCTACCAACTCCGCCCATAGCGACTAACAGTCCCAGCAGGGAGATTGAGGGACGGGAGTTACCCGCGTGCCTCCAGCTCTAAGGTATACGGGAGTTACCCGCTCGTCCTTAAGCCCGGGATCCTGGTACGCACATGCATAGCTAGCAAAAACAGAGCTCAACAGCTGAATATGCGTGTATGCAAATGCCACAGCTGATATTATAACACACGCACAATAATAACAGCAAAGAGCATACACAGCAAGGCACGTAATCCACGCTCAATCCAAAGCTGTAACAAAGCTCAACATCCATACCTTAACTTCTGAATTATACCTAGCACATGCAGATTGCCACAATGGCAGTCCTAGCAACGCAGATCCACCACCTGCTAAGCCAATACAAACAACTGCTCAAGGACTACAATTCAGAAACACAACAGCTGGGAGCTACGACTCCACCAGCGCCAATTCTACCTTTCTATCACCATTAAAAGCTCCAACAAAGCTTAAAGGCAGAATCTTTACTTACCCCAAAAAGCTAGGATCGGATACGAAATCCAACGCTTATGCTCACAAACTAGAGAAGGGAGATGTGTCTGCGATTCTCTTCCAACTCCTCCGCTGCCTACGAAAAGGGTATTAGACGAAATGCCTTAGCAAGAGGAGTCCAACGCTACCACTCTCGCTCTCGTCGGAGCTATCTACCGACGGCAATTCGAACGAAGAAGGTTACTGTGAACAGTAACTAGGGTATCGCGACAAGATAAGGCTGACGGGAAATATTTCTAAGTTTCGGAGGAACAATAATTGAACGCAAGGACCAAGTCCTCCACTTATAGTCACAACTGACTACTAGAAAACAGATCCACCGACAACTTCAGCTATCGCAACTGATATCTCAACCCACAGCTGAATCTCGCATCAGCTAATTCCTTATGTCGATATCACGCTCAACTAAAACAAACAACATCGCAGAGGGACACGTCACCTGCTACCTACTGTTGATCGACTAACCAACAGTTGATCGCTAACTCAACAGCTGATCCCTCAATCAGCAGTTGGATAAGCGCACAACCTAACAGCTGAGTCCTAGCGCTACATCGAAACGCTGTCGTTCCAACTAATCCAAAACGACGGCGTACCAACACCCGCTACTGAAAACACGCTGCTGCTCCAATTGCTCCATAGCGCCTCCACTAGCACGCAACATCTGAAAGCAATTACTCACGGCTGATACAACAGCCGAACAGATGTCTCCACGCAACACTTGACATCTTCACGCAGCTGGATACAACACTTAACCAAATTTCGATGGCTACTCCAAGCACATCGACCCACAGCTGGTACTATCCCGATCAATATCTGAACAACAAAAAGTTTGGGTCTCACATCTCTCCCGCACTAAGACATGATTTCGTCCTCAAAATCAACGAGTCCAGGAACAACTTGACTGAACTCAGGAGTTCAAGATAACTGGAAACAAGCTAACTACTGGAATCTATCGTAAGGCTTACTCAAACAGATGCGGCCACTCCTGCTGCATCTTCTCTTCCAGTTACCAGGTAGCTTCCTCTCTACCATGCTTGCTCCATTGAACCATCACCAGCGGAATGGTTTTATTTCTCAACTGTTTCTCCTTCCTATTCAAGATCTGCAAAGGGTACACAACGTAACTCAAAGTCTGATCAAGTTCAACCTCATCTGTTCCTAACACATGAGACGGATCTGGCTCATACTTCCTCAACATGGAAACATGAAAGACATCATGTAGAGAAGACAATTCTGCTGGCAGCAATAGCCGATAAGCTAAAAGGCCAATCCTCTCTAAGATCTCATAAGGACCAACATAACGAGGAGCTAATTTACCCTTCAAACCAAATCGCATAACACTACGGAAAGGGGAAACCTTAAGGAAAACACGATCACCAACTTGAAACTCTGAAGGCCTACGCCTCTTATTCGCATAGCTGGCTTGGCGATCTTGTGCAGCTTTCATATGTTGACGGACTAGATCCACATGATCTTTCATCTGCTGCACAAATTCTGGATAAGACAGCTGCTTCTCCCCCACTTCTTCCCAACACACAGGCGATCTGCACTTCCTGCCATACAACGCCTCAAACGGTGCCATACCAATTGTCACCTGGTAGCTGTTATTATACGAAAATTCCACCAAGGACAACGAATCCTGCCAGCTACCACCGAAGTCCATCACAACAGCTCTTAGCATATCCTCCAAAATCTGGATAGTTCGCTCAGATTGGCCATATGTCTGGGGGTGATACGCTGTACTCCTAAATCCTCTCTAAGATCTCATAAGGACCAACATAACGAGGAGCTAATTTACCCTTCAGACCAAATCGCATAACACTATGGAAAGGGGAAACCTTAAGGAAAACACGATCACCAACTTGAAACTCTGAAGGCCTACGCCTCTTATTCGCATAGCTGGCTTGGCGATCTTGTGCAGCTTTCATATGTTGACGGACTAGATCCACATGATCTTTCATCTGCTGCACAAATTCTGGAGAAGACAGCTGCTTCTCCCCCACTTCTTCCCAACACACAGGCGATCTGCACTTCCTGCCATACAACGCCTCAAACGGTGCCATACCAATTGTCACCTGATAGCTGTTATTATACGAAAATTCCACCAAGGACAACGAATCCTGCCAGCTACCATCGAAGTCCATCACAACAGCTCTTAGCATATCCTCCAAAATCTGGATAGTTCACTCAGATTGGCGTCTGGGGGTGATACGCTGTACTCATAGCCAATCTGGTACCTAAAGCTGCTTGCAAACTCTTCCAAAACCTGGAAGTAAACCTTGGATCTCTGCCTGAAAAGATCGAAACAGGCACATCATGCAGAAGTACTATAAAATCTATGTACAGCTTCGCCATTTTCTTCAAAGAAAACGTCATACCATAGGAAATGAAGTGCGCAGACTTCGACAATCTGTCTATGACTACCCAAACAGCATCGCACCCTCTACTGGAACGAGGCAGATGCGTCATAAAATCCATCGCTATGTGCTCCCAATTCCACTGGGGCACTTCCAGACTCTGCAATAGACCACCAGGTCTCATCCTTTCAGCTTTAACTTGCTGACAATTCAGACACTTAGCCACAAAATCAGCAACGTCACTCTTCAATCCAGCCACCAGAAGTGAGGCTTCAGCGCTTGGTACATCTTCCTCACGCCAGGATGAACACTGTATCTACTGTAGTGCGCTTCTCTCAAAATCTGTTCCTTCAAGTCTATGAGGTTTGGCGCAACCAGCCGGCCACGGAACCTCACACAATCATCAGACGAAACAGAATAGTCCTCAAGCTGTCCAGCTCTTACCTTCAGTTTTAGCTCATCGATGGAAGGATTTGTCCTTTGAGCAGCTCTAATGCTCGCAACAACCTGTGGCTCAACTTGAAAAGAAGAAACCACAACAAAATCCTCAGCTGGGTAAAACCGCCAACCAGTAGTGCTAAGATTCTCACGGTCATTAGAAGAATACAACGATGCAAGCATTGCTCCTTGAGCCTTCCTGCTCAATGCATCAGCAACTACATTCACTTTCCCAGGCTAGTATTGGATCTCACACTCAAAATCCTTAAGCAACTCCATCCATCTACGCTGTCTCATATTCAAATCTGGCTGTGAAAACAAATACTGAAGGCTCTTGTGGTCTGAATACACCACAAACTGCTCGCCATACAAACAATGGCGCAAATCTTCAAGGCAAAGACTACAGCTGCTAGCTCCAAATCGTGCGGTTTTAGCTGCCGCGAAGCATAAGCAATGACTCGACCATGCTGCATCAATACACAACCCAATCCATTGAGCGAAGCATCTGAACATACCACATAACCACCTGAACCAGACGGTAAGGTTAACACAGGCGCAGATGTTAACTTCTCTTTGAGCAACTGAAAACTGTTCTCACATTGCTCAGTCCAAAAAAAACGTTTGTCCTTTTGGGTCAACTGTGTCATTGGCTTAGCTATGCTGGAGAATCCTTCGATAAAACGACGATAATAGCCAGCCAGACCCAAGAAGCTACGAACCTCCGTCACACTCTTGGGACGTTCCCAACTGACAACAGCTTCTACCTTACTGGGATCAACCGAAATCCCCTCTGCTGAAATTACATGACCCAAAAACACAACACGATCCAGCCAAAACTCGCACTTAGAAAACTTAGCGTACAACTGCGAGTCTCTAAGCGTCTGAAGATCAACTCTAAAATGCTCCTTGTGCTCCAAAGGAGTCTTCGAATACACCAAGATCGTCGATGAACACTATCACAAACTGATCTATGAACTCTCGAAAAACCCTATTCATCAAGTCCATGAAAACTGCTGGGGCATTCGTCAAACCGAAAGGCATAACTAGAAACTCGAAATGCCCGTACCTAGTATGAAAAGCAGTCTTCGCAATATCTTGATCTCTTATCCTCAGCTGATGGTACCCCGAAAGCAGATCGATCTTTGAATACACAGCCGAGCCATGCAGCTGATCGAACAAGTCATCGATCCTAGGCAACGGGTACTTATTCTTAACAGTAGCTTTATTCAGCTGGCGGAAATCGATGCACATCCTCATTGTGCCATCCTTCTTCTTAACAAACAAGATAGGCGCTCCCCAAGGCGACAATTCTAGGCCTAATAAAGCCTTTTTCGAGCAGATCATCCAGCTGCACCTTGAGTTCTTTCAACTCAGCAGGCGCTAAACGATACGGTGCACGAGAAATAGGAGTTGTGCCAGGCACCAACTCAATGTTAAAGTCAATCTCCCTCCTCGGTGGAAAACCAGGAATCTCCTCCGGAAACACATCGGGAAAATGACGCGCCACTGGAGCATCACTAAGCTGAACACGCGAAGAACAAGATGCGTCTAATGCATAAATCATAAAACCAGCGTTCTCTGCTGACAACAAGCTAAACATCTCCATCGCTGAGATCAACGGAATCTTTGACTGAGAATCATGGCCGTAGAAGTTCCACTTCTCGCCAAACTGAGGCCTAAAATGCACGATCCCATGGAAGCAATCCACGGAGGCCCTATAACTGGATAACACATCCATTCCCACGATACAGTCGAAATCCCACAACGCTATCCTAATCAGGTTCGCCACTAAAACGTTCTCGACACCTAAGAATGCCGTCCAATACAACTTCTTGGGAGAGTAGGCTCGCGCCAGCGGGAGTTGCAACAGAAACAACATCGTGCAACACAGTGGTACATAGACCATGCTCAATCACAAAAGCATCAGCAATAAACGAATGTGATGCACCAGTGTCAAACAACACACGTGCAGGAAAATCGAAAACAAGACAAGTACCTGAAATCACCCCGCTCGGCGTGCCCTCCGCCTGCTCCCTAGTAATGGCATTCACTTGGGCTTGCTGGGGAAAAGCGATATGCTGATGGGAAGACTGTCCGAAACGCGACGGACCAGGATGCTGAAACGGCCTAAATTGCGTCT
>KV018668.1:2190-12348 GCA_001598015.1 Dorcoceras hygrometricum
TTTATGGTTCCTTCGAACACTACAAGCATGTTAACCACCTCTTCAAGGGTGGCTGCCAGATTGTTCATGTTGAAGTTGATCACAAAATGGGTCAAATGCAGCAGGCAGTGAGAGGAGAAGCACATCCACAGACGCTCGTGTGGAAGTGCGATATCAAGGCCCGACAGCTTTTCAACGAGCCCAATCATACGAACCCCATGCTCGTGGACCAAAGTCCCATCGCGCATGCGGCTCGTCATAAGCTCCTTGACAGTCGTGAACCTCTCATGTCGAGAGTTCTCCCCGTACAGTTCTTTGAGATGAAAAAGTATGTCAGTAGCATACTTTGTCTTCTCAAAGCGCCGTTTGCATTTCATTGGACATCGATGCCATCATATAGCATCGAGCTTTAACCGCTGTCGTCCCTCCATTGTTGAAGTGTAATCAGCTCCTCAGGGCTGATTTTGGCAGGGGTTTCCTCCGGAGGACTCTTCTCTATCACATAAAGAAGTTTTTTCGAAGCCAACACAAGGTTGAGGTTGTGGAGCCAGTCTTGGTAGTTCAGACCGGTGAACTTGTTGCTATCCAGTATAGCAGCGAGTGGGTTTTTGAACGAAGACATTATATAAGCAGTTATACTGAAAAGAAAACAGACAATCATCACTAACTATATATAAAATAATCGCTAAGACATAAAACAAGGTCGTTAAGTTTTATGAATTACCCTCCCACTATTTTAAGATTTCACCACCCTCTAATGAAATCGAGAAACCAGGTTTCTTTAGTGGGTACACGGAGCCCAATCAAGCGATCATGGACCCGAATAATATCAGCCATCCATGATCCCCAAAAGGTAGTTTCCGATTGCAACCGGTGCAACCTCCATGTATTCACCTCACGTCCAGTAAGGGCCCAATAATATGACGCCGTTTACTATCACGTGTGTTGGTCCGAAAATAGGATCAAAAAGATCAGCAGATGCGCTTTTTCAATAGTTAAAAGATTTTGCACGCTGCTACTTAAAACTGGAGGTGCAATACCTCTTGTTCTTGAACATCTAAAATCACAAGAGCACCGAAGACAAATCTGGTATGATTTTTAAATCATGCGGAAAATACCAGAACTGAATCCTAATATTTTAAAACAACTCAAACAGATTTATGTTCCACATAAATCTATTCGACTGTATGTGCAAGTGCTGAACTGTGCATGCGTATGCGAGAATGTTAAAGGTAAATGCAAGTGCTGAAAGCGTTAAATGGACCAGCTGATTTGTTTCTGGAAGTTCGGACCTCAATGTCCTACGTCTCCCATTCTTCCACCTCGGAAGGATCCACTAGAAGAATTTGATCTATACAGCGCGTACAGACCCAATCCCGCAACCAGCAGCTGCGATAACTCCTAGACTCCACAAATGCACACCAGCCGCAACTGTGTGACTAACTACATACACAGAGTTTAACGTCTTCGTGCTTGGACGGGATCTGTTTGTGAAAGGTTTTGATTCACTCGCTAAACAATTTAGCTCAACTCACGAAATGTGCGAGTGAATCTGTGTGTGAGAATTACAGTGTACGCACAACTCTCATAAGAAAATTAATCTCACACACTGGGAAGTGCTCCTAAATGAGCTGATAAGAACTCAGCAGTCGACGTCGTTGTAAGCTCTTCTCAGAATGGTGGTCGACTTCTTCGTTCTACTGTATCTTCCCTCTGTTATTTTGTCTCTTATCTCAATCAACAATCGTCACTTTCTTCCTTCAAATCTTCTCGTATAAATAGCTTCCTCAAGAGATATAGCCGTTAGATTAATTCCAATTCCTTTCTGCGCTTGTTACGGCTAAATCGTCGTCTTCCCAAATGTGTGCAATGCTCCTCTGTATATTGTACTATTTCCCAGAATAGTACAGATCTTGTCTCCTTGATTTAAGGCAATTGCACGACTCTATTTCAGCCATTGATTATTTCCATCTTGTACGTTGAATGCTTGCAACGGCTGATATCCTGAAATCCTTTCTGGTAAACAGCTCTTCCGTCGTCGTTTGCAAAACTGCGACTGGAACACATTTGAATGAATGCACCTGCTGGTTTCTTTTCAACATGTGTGATATTACATCGACTGATTTCTTTTCAAGCTCAACGACTGATCTTTAGCGTTAAGTCAAAACGTTGTCGTGTCAACTTATTCAAACGACACCGTTTTGTTATCGTTGTAATGCACCTGCTGGTTACCCTTAAGTAATGCACCTGCTGGAATCTTGCAACAGCTGATTCAAGACAACTGTAGCTATCTGCTGATTATTACCAACACACAAACCATCTGTTGAATCTTTAGCGCGAAGGCAAAACGCTGTTGTATCAACTTATTCAAACGACATCGTTTTGCTATCGCTAACTTCAAGTACCAACTGCTTCACTGTAGCTCACCGCTGATTGTGATGTCACTGTTGATGTCATCACTGCTGATCCAGCTCTTGCGCTTCTTCTCAACTGCTGATTGTGATGACGTCATCCTTGCTGCTCATTGTTCCTCCAGAATACTATGCTGACGTCATCATTGCTGATTCTCGATCTTGTGCTACTGATTCCAGACATCTACTGTTCATCTTCTTTCTTCGACATTTCTTCCATCCAACCATTGATTTCTTCTACTTCTGAACACTGTAGCTCACTGCTGAATTGTTCTTCTTCGATACTTCCTCAGTAGACTTCACAGTTCCTGTTCCAGCTGGTTCATCTTTTCTTTAGCGCTTGCAGCTGGTTTTTATCGCTCCAGCTGGTTCACTATGCTCCAGCTGGTTCAACTTGGCCTCCGCCTGATTACGAACAACTGACTCAACTTTGGACGTCTCCATTGCCAATCCAGCTGCCGTATTCAATGATGAACTAAACCAACTGCTGAACTTTAACTTGAACCATCGACTGGACAGACTTCAACTACTGTTCATCTTCTTCTACGATCTGAAATCTGTACACTAAGTAGAATTGTTAGTAACACAATAATAAGTTTTGTGTAATTCAAAATTCAATCTGGATCTGTTGACACAGATCCATCAATCTCTCCCTTTTTGATTTACACAAAACTTTAAACAACAAATGCATGTTCAAACAATTCTCTCCCTTTTTGTGGGAATCAAAAATAGTTCGAATCTGGGCCTTCCCATGAATTTTAAAAATAAACTCTCCCTACACTGTTACAACAAAAACAACGTGACAGCAGGAGTTTTAAATTTGAAAAACAAAACCAGCTTTTGGGAAGCACTGTATGCTAGAGCTATATGATTTTGAAACTGAACTGATGCATAGCTCAAATTAACAAAGACAATGACACCACTCTCCCTGTTTTAAGCTCTTTATATGTAGTTAGTCACACAGTTGCGGCTGGTGTGCATTTGTGGAGTCTAGGAGTTCTCGCAGCTGCTGGTTGCGGGATTGGGTCTGTACGCGCTGTATAGATCAAATTCTTCTAGTGGATCCTTCCGAGGTGGAAGAAGGGGAGACGTAGGACATTGAGGTCCGAACTTCCAGAAACAAATCAGCTGGTCCATTTATTTAACGCTTTCAGCACTTGTATTTACCTTTAGCATTCTCGCATACGCATGCACAGTTCAGCACTTGCACAGTCGAACAGATTTATGTGGAACATAAATCTGTTTGAGTTGTTTTAAAATATTAGGATTCAGTTCTGGTATTTTCCGCATGATTTAAAAATCATACCAGATCTGTCTCCGGTGCTCTTGTGATTTTAGATGTTCAAGAACAAGAGGTATTGCACCTCAAGTTTTAAGTAGCAGCGCGCAAAATCTTTTAACTCTTGAAAAAGCGCGGCTGCTGATCTTTTTGATCCTATTTTCGGACCAACAATTGGTATTAGAGCAGGTTGTTCTTGAACGAGCACTCATTTTAAAACCTCATGTGCTATGTTTTTAATGTTTTTAATGTTTTTAACTGTTTTGAGAAGCTTATTTTATGAAGGCCAGTTGATCTGTTTTAATATAGAACCGGTTTTCTCTTGATGAACTGTCATGGGATGCGCGAGTCCCGTGCGGATGCCAAGCTTCTATTTTCGTTGTGCTGTAAGATCACTTGGAGCGAGGCTCGGTGACAAGCACATGGGACGAAATAGAATTATGAAAATCTGAGCTTTTATCTGTTTACTGGTTCTTCATATATAAGTAACTCAGTAGCACATGCTTATTTGAAAACATTTTTGAATGCTCTGATAGTTTTTCAAATGTTCTGTTATGCGGTTTTCCAGCTGGTGCCAAAATTTTGTTTTTAAATGATTTGAGCTTATGTTATAAAAGACAGGGAGAGTGGCGTCGCTGTCTTTGTTAATTTGAGCTATGCATCAGTTTCAGTTTCAAAATCATATAGCTCTTTCATACGGTTCTTCCTGCAAATCAGTTTTTATTTTCAAAAATTTAAAACTCATGCTGTCACGTTGTTTTTATTGTGACGGTGTAGGGAGAGTTTTAATTTAAACTTTGGGAAGACCAGCTTTTGATCTCTTTTTGATTCCCACAAAAATGGAGAGAATTTGTTAGAACATGCATTTGTTATTTAAAGTTTTGTGTAAATCAAAAAGGGAGATATTGATGGATCTGTGTCAACAGATCCAGATTGAATTTTGAATTACACAAAACTTGTTATTGTGTTTCTAACAATTCTACTTAGTGTACAGATCTTAGCTATCGAAGAAAGATGTCGCGAAGCTGAATTTGTCCATTCGATGGTTTACAAGACAAAGTTCAGCAGTTGGTTTTGTTAATCATTGTAAACGGCAGCTGGATTAGCAATGGAGACGTCCAAAGTTGAGTCAGTTGTTCGTAATCAGGCGGAGGCCAAGTTGAACCAACTGGAGCATAGTGAACCAGTTGGAACGATAAGAACCAGCTGCAAGCGCTAGAAGAGGAAGATGGATCAGCTGAAACATCAAAAGGGAACCAGCTGGAACATCTAAGTGGACCATCGATGATGATGTAATCGGTGACGTCATCATAATCAGTAGATGAAGAAAGATCAGCTGGTGCGAGAAGACCAGCTGGAGAGCTAAGAGATGATTACATCAGCAGTGACATCACAATCATCAGGAAGCTACAGTAGAACCAGTCGATGGATAGTCTAGACGCAAGAGATTAAGCGATGTCGTAGAGGAAGAAATCCAGTCGCAAGCTACTGTTCACCAGCAGATGATATTTGAAGATAGCGATAGCAAAACGATATCGTTTGGATTAATGGATACGACAGTGTTTTGCCTTCGCGCTAAAGATTCAGCAGATGGTTTGTGTGTTGGTAATAATCAGCAGATAGCTACAGTTGTCTTGAATCAGCTGTTGCAAGATAACCAGCAGGTGCTTTACAACGATATCAAAACGGTGTCGCTTGAATAAGTTGACACGACAACGTTTTGACTTAACGATAAAGATCAGTCGTTGAGCTTGAAAAGAAACCAGTCGCTGGAATCACACACATGTTGAAAAGATCTAGATTGAATTTTGAATTACACAAAACTTATTATTGTGTTACTAACAATTCCACTTAGTGTACAGATTTTAGGAACGAAGAAGAAGATGTAGTGAAGCTGAATTTTTCCAGTCGATGGTTCTTAAGATAAAGTTCACAGCTGCTTTGGTGCAATATTTTAGACGGCAGCTGGATTAGCAATGGAGACGTCCAAAGTTGAATCAGTTGTTCGTATTTAGGCAGAGGCCAAATTAGACCAGCAGATGTGATATTTGCTAAAGAGAGCTTGAACCAGCTGGAACAGTGACTATGGAGCCTGCTGGAAGAAATGTCGAAGATGAAGATAAACAGTTGAAGTCTGGCAGACGTATGAAGAAAAGCAATCAGCTGTTGGATTGAAGCGAAAAGAAATCGAGAATCAGCAGTGATGACGTCAGTATATATTCTGGAGGAAGCAATGAGCAGCAAGGATGACGTCATCACAATCAGCAGTTGAGAAGAAGCGCAAGAGCTGGATCAGCAGTGATGACTCCAGCAGTGACATCACAATAAGCAGTGAGCTACAGTGAACCAGCAGTTGGTACTTGAAGTTAGCGATAGCAAAACGATGTCGTTTGAATAAGTTGATACGACAGCGTTTTGCCTTCGCGCTAAAGATTCAGTAGATGGTTTGTGCGTTGGTAATAATCAGCAGATAGCTACAGTCGTCTTGAATCAGCTGTTGCAAGATTCCAGCAGGTGCATTACTTAAGGGTAACCAGCAGGTGTATTACAACGATAACAAAACGGTGTCGTTTGAATAAGTTGACATGACAAAGTTTTGACTTAACGCTAAAGATCATTCGTTGAGCTTGAAAAGAAATCAGTCGATGGAATATCACACATGTTGAAAAGAAACCAGCAGGTGCATTCATTCAAATGTGTTCCAGTCGCAGTTTTGCAAACGACGAAGGAAGAGCTGGTTACCAGAAAGGATTTCAGGATATTAGCCGTTGCAAGCATTCAACGTACAAGATGGAAAGAATCAATGGCTGAAATAGAGTCGTGCAATTGCCTTAAATCAAGGAGACAAGATCTGTACTATTCTGGGAAATAGTACAATATACAGAGGAGCATTGCACACATTTGGGAAGACGAAGATTTAGTCGTAACAAGCGCAGAACAGGATATTAGCCGTTGCAAGCATTCAACGTACAAGATGGAAAGAATCAATGGCTGAAATAGAGTCGTGCAATTGCCTTAAATCAAGGAGACAAGATCTGTACTATTCTGGGAAATAGTACAATATACAGAGGAGCATTGCACACATTTGGGAAGACGAAGATTTAGTCGTAACAAGCGCAGAAAGGAATTGGAATTAATCTAACGGCTATATCTCTTGAGGAAGCTATTTATACGAGAAGATTTGAAGGAAGAAAGTGACGATTGTTGATTGAGCGAAGAGACAAAATAACAGAGGGAAGATACAGTAGAACGAAGCAGTCGACCACCATTCTGAGAGGAGCTTACAACGACGTCGACTGTTGAGTTCTTATCAGCTCATTTAGGAGCACTTCCCAGTGTGTGAGATTAATTTTCTTATGAGAGTTGTGTGTACACTGTAATTCTCACACACAGATTCACTCGCACATTTCGTGAGTTGAGCTAAATTGTTTAGCGAGTGAATCAAAACCTTTCACAAACAGGTCCCTCCAAGCACGAAGACGTTAAACTCTGTGTATGTAGTTAGTCACACAGTTGCGGCTGGTGTGCATTTGTGGAGTCTAGGAGTTCTCGTAGCTGCTGGTTGTGGGATTGGGTCTGTACGCGCTGTATAGATCAAATTCTTCTAGTGGATCCTTCCGAGGTGGAAGAAGGGGAGACGTAGGACATTGAGGTCCGAACTTCCAGAAACAAATCAGCTGGTCCATTTATTTAACGCTTTCAGCACTTGCATTTACCTTTAGCATTCTCGCATACGCATACACAGTTCAGCACTTGCACATACAGTCGAACAGATTTATGTGGAACATAAATCTGTTTGAGTTGTTTTAAAATATTAGGATTCAGTTCTGGTATTTTTCGTATGATTTAAAAATCATACCAGATCTGTCTCCGGTGCTCTTGTGATTTTTTAGATGTTCAAGAACAAGAGGTATTGCACCTCCTATTTTCGCTGGAATCACACACATGTTGAAAAGGGAGAGATTGATGGATCTGTGTCAACAGATCCAGATTGAATTTTGAATTACACAAAACTTGTTATTGTGTTTCTAACAATTCTACTTAGCGTACAGATCTTAGCTATCGAAGAAAGATGTCGCGAAGCTGAATTTGTCCAGTCGATGGTTTACAAGACAAAGTTCAGCAGTTGGTTTGGTTAATCATTGTAAACGGCAGCTGGATTAGAAATGGAGACGTCCAAAGTTGAGTCAGTTGTTCGTAATCATGCGGAGGCCAAGTTGAACCAGCTGGAGCATAGTGAACCAGTTGGAACGATAAGAACCAGCTACAAGCGCTAGAAGAGGAAGATGGATCAGCTGGAACATTAAAAGGGAACCAGCTGGAACATCTAAGTGGACCATCGATGATGATGTAATCGGTGACGTCATCATAATCAGCAGATGAAGAAAGATCAGCTGGTGCGGGAAGACCAGCTGGAGAGCTAAGCGATGATGACATCAGCAGTGACATCAGAACATCTAAGTGGACCATCGATGATGATGTAATCGGTGACGTCATCATAATCAGCAGATGAAGAAAGATCAGCTGGTGCGGGAAGACCAGCTGGAGAGCTAAGCGATGATGACATCAGCAGTGACATCACAATCAGCAGGAAGCTACAGTAGAACCAGTCGATGGATAATCCAGACGCAAGAGATGAAGCGACGTCGTAGAGGAAGAAATCCAGTCTCAAGCTACTGTTCACCAGCAGATGATATTTGAAGATAGCGATATCAAAACGATGTCGTTTGGATTAATGGATACGAAGTGTTTTGCCTTCGCGCTAAAGATTCAGCAGATGGTTTGTGCGTTGGTAATAATCAGCAGATAGCTACAGTTGTCTTGAATCAGCTGTTGCAAGATAACCAGCAGGTGCTTTACAACGATATCAAAACGGTGTCGCTTGAATAAGTTGACACGACAACGTTTTGACTTAACGATAAAGATCAGTCGTTGAGCTTGAAAAGAAACCAGTCGCTGGAATCACACACATGTTGAAAAGAAACCAGCAGGTGCATTCATTCAAATGTGTTCCAGTCGCAGTATTGCAAACGACGAAGGAAGAGCTGGTTACCAAAAAGGTTTTCAGGATATCAGCCGTTGCAAGCATTCAACGCTCAAGCTGGAAAGAATCAATGGCTGAAATAGAGTCGTGCAATTGCCTCAATTCAAGGGAACAAGATTTGTACTATTCTGGGAAATAGTACAATTTACAGAGGAGCATTGCACGTATTTGGGAAGAAGACAAATTGGCCTTGACAAGCGCAGAAGAGATTTGAATTCACTGTCTAACGGCCATAATTGGAGAAAAGCCATATAAATACAAGAAGCGCTGGAAGAGTGTTTGACTGACGACGATGTTGCAGAGAGTGCACAAACAGTGGGAAGAAAATTGGAGATGAAGCAGTGGACCGCCATTAGAGAGGAGAGCATAACGAGTGTCTGCTGCTGAGTCTAGATTAGCTTTTGTAGAAGAAACTTCCCAATGTGTGAGATTAATCATTTATGAGAGTTGTGCTTACACTGTAAATCTCACACACAGATTCACTCGCATATTTCGTGAGTTGAGCTAAATTGTTTAGCGAGTAAATCAAAACCTTTCACGAACAGGTCCCATCCAAGCACGAAGACGTTAAACTCTGTGCATGTAGTTAGTCACACAGTTGCGGTTGCTGTGCATTTCTGGAGTCTAGGAGTTCTCGCAGCTGCTGGTTTCGGGATTGGGTCTGTACGCGCTGTATAGATCAAATTCTTCTAGTGGATCCTTCCGAGGTGGAAGAAGGGGAGACATAGGACATTGAGGTCCGAACTTCCAGAAACAAATCAGCTGGTCCATTTATTTAACGCTTTCAGCACTTGCATTTACCTTTAGCATTCTCGCATACGCATACACAGTTCAGCACTTGCACATACAGTCGAAAAGATTTATGTGGAACATAAATCTGTTTGAGTTGTTTTAAAATATTAGGATTCAGTTCTGGTATTTTCCGCATGATTTAAAAATCATACCAGATCTGTCTCCGGTGCTCTTGTGATTTTAGATGTTCAAGAACAAGAGGTATTGCACCTCCAGTTTTAAGTAGCAGCGCGCAAACTCTTTTAACTCTTGAAAAAGCGCGGCTGCTGATCTTTTTGATCCTATTTTTGGACCAACAACGTGTCAAGATGACCCATCAATGTTGAGTCGTGAAGGACGGTCCCCTTAACGTCCCCAATAATATGAGCCAACGTTAAAGGGAGTTCCAACCGAACTCACAACAATTGTCAATGGCGTGGACAGCTTTCCGGCATACATGACCCCCTCAATAATATGAGCCGGGCCATGTATACGGGTAGCATCGACGTACACCCATTGTTGATGGAAGGTAGGGAAATTTAAACAAATTTAAATCCCCTTTGGTTTATCGAATAAACTTTTATCTTGATATTAGTTTTAAATCGTATTTAAAACGAGGGATTTTATTTTCGAAAAGTTGGTCTCATGCATTTATTTTAAATCAAATTTAAAAC